>RPFO01000084.1:1710815-1858315 GCA_009746045.1 Mesostigma viride
AACAGCATTTCTTGCTAAATTCTTCACTTACCTTAGCATGTCGGATCTCCAACGGCGGCTGTTGGATACCTTTCTGCCATGACCACAGGCGGACGTCCATGGGCACTATCCCATCCGCCGGTCCAAGGTGTCCATCGACGGATTTGACGCGCTGACCGCTCGCTCATGTTTGAGGCACGGGGGCACGCGGCGGACCGGCTCAAGCGGCCCGAGGAGATCGCCAAGGAGAACCGCGAGAGGCTGGAAGCGCTCGAGGTGAGGGGCGTTGCCGCTTCCTGTCGTGTTTTTCTTGTGCGTTCTTGTGTGCTTTCTCTTGTCCTTCCTATTGTGCTTTCTCTTGTTCTTCCTGCTGTGCTTTCTCTTGTCCTTCCTGCTGTGCTTTTCGTGTGCGTCCGATTGTGCTTTCTCTCCTCCTTCCTGCTGTGCTTTTTCGTGTGCTTTTTCTTGTGCGTCCTGTCGTGTTGCTTGCCTGTCCTGTCCTGTCCTGTCGTGCTGTTGTATGCGTCCTGTTGCGCTCATTCTTGTGCATCCTTTTGTGCAACCCTTGTGTGCTTCCTGTTCTATGCTTCCTGTTGTGTGCTTCCTGTTGTGTGCATTTCTTGCGTGTGCGATTCCGTCGTGTGCTTGCTGTTGTGTGCTTCGTGTTGTATGCTTCCTGTTGTGTGCATTTCTTGCGTGTGCGATTCCGTCGTGTGCTTGCTGTCACTCTATGTTGCATGCTTCTGATGGGGGGCAGTATTCGCCTTGCGAAGGCAAATGTGGATGGGAGGGGTATTTTACTATTCACTCGTTCAAGCTCATGTCTTGAACTTGTGTTTTTTTATGTATTGAGTTTTAGATGTGGTTTTTCTATGTGATTGGTTGTGCTTGTATATAAGCTTCATCCGACAGGAATGCCATTTGATTTCCCTCCCCACATGCATGTGTGGATCTACACGTGTGTGGATTTATAATGCACGTGTGTGTGGATGTACACATGCACGTGCACAGTATGCTCACTCGTATGCTGTGCGCGCGTGTTGTGGATGAGTGTCACGCGCGGCAGGCCTGCTAGTCTGCCGGCCTCAAACACCCTTCTCCCCCCTACCTGATGCCATGCTGTTGCCCCTTCCCTCCCCCAACCTTGAATGCCTTCCTGCTGTCCACCTGTGGACGTGGTTGTCACGGCCCACCAGAGGAAGCGGCTGAAGCGCATGCGTGGACAGCTGTCGGACGACGAGGAGGGCAGCGAGGACAGCGACGCGGAGGGTGATGGCCGCAAGAAGAAGATGACCTACAGCGAGCGGCGGCGGCGACAGCTCAAGGCGGAGAGGAAGGAGCGTGCGGGGGGTCTGTCGGGGGATGCACTTGATGATGACTTTGCGCTCGAGGAACCGGGGCAGGGGCGGGGAGGGCATGATGATGGGGAAGATGATGGCAGTGAGGACGATGACGAGGATGAGGAGGGTGAGGAGGGCGGGAGTGGCGACAGCGGCAGTGAAGGCGACGAGGAGGAAGAGGACGAGGAAGGGGATGAGAGTGGAGGCAGCGAGTTTGAAGATGATGGTGGGTTTGTCCTGACAAGCATGTGAGCATTGCTAGGATAGGGTTCGAGATTCAGTAAAAAATTGACAGGGAAGGGTTTAGCCTGGACATTGTGGCTGAGGCGGGCGATGGTTGCAATAATCTGGTGTTGGGGATTATCAGGTCGCACCGCCCTAATGGGGTCTTGCACGGGCACTGCACCCTTGTGTTAGTGTGTGTAGTCACCCATTTGTCGCATAGCAATGTCGCCTGGCCCACGCCCCATCCCGCCTGCCTGCCTGCCCGCCCACCCACGTCGCCACGCAGCGACTCATGCATGCACCCGCTTTGCTCACACACGCATGATTTGGGGCAGCCACAGTACGTTCTGCCTGTTGGATGCCTGGCGTGGGCTGATGATTATGATTTGCGATAGCGGCTCTGCCTTTGGACTGAAGTCTTATGATTGCGTCGAGTTTGTGAGTGGCTGCTTGTAGTCTAGCAGAGGGTTTTGCTGCTGATGCCTGGGGCGTTGATGTCTGGGGCTTTGATGTCGTACTGCCTAGGTGATTTTCCGTGATGAAATGTCTTGTAAGGAGCATTGGACATGCAAATAAGCCATATAGCTTATTTGACCGTCCTAATGAACATAACATGATGGGGATAGGGCATCCCCCGCTTCATCCCGATTCCCTTGTCTCTCCACTCGGCTGTTGGTCTCGCTCCGCTGGCACCCTGAATTGTGGTGCAGAGGCGGGCTCCGACCTGGATAATGGCGGCGGGTCCGAACAAGGCGACGACTCGGATGCCTCGGACTTGCCGTCTGACGAAGACGACGACGAAGAAGAAGAGGGTGATCGAAAGAAGGCTGCCAAGAAAACCAAGGGGAAGAAAGAAGGCGGCGCGGCCAAGGGCAAGGGCAAGGACAGGAAGACCCCAGAAGAGAAGGCGGCGGAGGCCGTGCGTCGCAAGGAGGTGGCTGCGGCGGCGCGGCAGGAGTTGCCCTACACGTTTGCGGCCCCTCAGCAGCTGGGCCAGCTGCTGGCGCACGTCTCGGGCCGCAGCGTGGCGGAGCTGGATCTGGTCCTGCAGCGTGTGCGGGCCTGCAACACGATCACTCTGGCGGGGGAGAACCGCAAGAAGATGCAGGTGAGAGGGAATGGGCGCATGAAGCTGCAGGTGAGGGGGGGGGGGGGGGGGCAAGAAGAAGTGGGTGGTGAAGGCGAGGAGGGAGTAAGGTCAGGTTGTGTATGATGACAAGATGCGGGGTGGGAAGGAGGGACAAGAAGATACGGATTCAGCTGGAGAACTGGAAAATGATGAGGTGAGGGGGGGGGGCGGGGGGGGGTCTTGGCAACAAGTGATGGCCTTGGTGGGCGGGTTGTACTTCCAACCCAGGCCGGTGTCTTTGTAACTAGAGTATCATCTAGTCCGGGCATCCACCCATGCGCTTGGCTTGTGGGATCACGCCCTTATATCAAATTATATTATTTATTATAGCAGTACCATTTGAAAGTCATCGCATGTCCCTTGGCCTTCCCTCTGCCTATTCCAAACGCAACGACGGACCCACCTTCTACAACTCCCCCCCCCCCCCCTTCCCGCGGCAGGTCTTCTACGGCGTGCTGCTGCAGTACTTTGCGGCGGTCGCGGGGGAGTCGCCGCCGCCGCTGGACCGCCTGCAGGTGGTCGCGCGCCACCTCGCAGGGATGAGCGCGGAGACGCCCCTGTTTGCTGCCGTGTGCGCGAGAGAGAGGCTCAAGCGCATGCGGCTGTCACTGCGGCAGCGGCTGTCCTCTCTCGGTGAGTGCGGTGGGCGGCATCTGGCGTGTTGGTCTTATAGTCATGCAATTATTTTCTCATAGTCGCGCAGTGGTGGGCATGTTTGTACGGCATGGTGCTTGTACGGTTATCGCATCTTACGTGTCTCTTGTTGTGCCTTGCCCAGTCATCGGCCGTCTGGAGGCCAAAGGCCATCTTTATCGGCTGTGACCGGTGATACTGGCTGGTTTCTACAGTGCAGGGAAAGGGTTCACCACCCCTGGCACGTACCCATGCGTCCCATGGCTGCTCCCGCCTTCGTTACCCCCCGTCACAAGACGCTGATGCTGCCTGTTATTCTGCCCGTGCCCCTGTTGTGCCCCGTTTGTTCCCTGCCTCACTCCGCCTATATCACAACGTACACCAGAGGGTGGCTGTTGGCCAACCGCGCGCCAGCTGCTGCTGCTCAAGCTGTGGGCGCGCATCTTCCCCGTCACGGATGCACGCCACCCGGTGCTCACGCCCGCGACGCTGCTGCTGGGCCAGTGCCTCGCCGACAGCCCGCTGGTGTGCGGGCGCGATCTGGCGTCGGCACTGTTCCTCTGCAGCCTGCTGCTGCACGTGAGTGTGGTCAGCGCATGGTTGTGTGGGAGGGGTAAAGGGGGGGGGGGGGGTCGAAGCGAGGGGTATATATCTGTATGCTGGCCCGTGGTGAATGGTTCTGTAAGGGAGACAATGCTGTTGGCAAAATGGAAACCTGGTAGCCTCCATGATGTAGGCTATGCGTTTTGAATCGGTATCATTCGGAGGTGTGCTTCGACATCCCTCATGGCCCACACCCTCTGCCAGATGACGGGGCCTGCCGGGCGGCTGTGCCCAGAGCCGCTCGTATTCCTGACTGCGCTTCTCCGGACATGTGTGCCCCTGTCAACACCAAGTGCGGCGGACAAGGGAACGAGCGGTCCAAGGAAGGTGCAAGGGGCCAAGAAGGGCGCAAAGGGGGGAGCCAGAGCACCCCGGCAACTTCTGATGGCGACGCCGTCAGGTGCGTGGTGTCGGGATGGGTGAACTATTTACAACTTAATACAGCTTGCTATACTTATGCTAACGTTTCCCATTACGTCGGGATGGGTGAAATATGTACAACCTGTTGTACTTACCAACAACGTGATACATGGGCTGAGTGGCCATCAGCACGTCACAGTGGATGCCGCATGGGTCTCCGTACCATTGAGCGGGGCGGATTAGCAGTAGGGAAACGCAACATGAACCTGGTAGTTGTGCATAGCACAAAAAGCTTGGGATCTATGCACACGCTGCAGTATGTAGCTCAGCAAGGGAGGTTTCAGCATGACCTCACCTTTCGTCCCAGGAATCGATTCGCAACATCATATCTGCCCTGGTAATGCCATGTGGTGAAAAATTTTCCCCTGGAACGTGGAAGCAGCAAGCACCTTTTGCGTATTCCCTTAGCTACACTCGTTTCGGCATCCATGTGGAAGTAAATGCTACCATGTTTTTTTTACGTTTTTTGCAGTCCCCACATTCTTTGGCTGCACAGATGCATGGCAGGGGATCCCATTCCCTGACCCCAGCCATCGTGTCCGCTGTCTTAAATAAATGGCACTTCTCTACAATACACTGGGAGATAATATAAACAAATCTAATGTAAACACTTCTCTTCTATACACTAAGACCTAGTATAAACGAATGCCATCATTTACCACTGCTCTTTTCTATCCTCCTTTGCGGCGTGATGCCATGCTCAAATACCATTCTTTGTGATCGCTCCCCGTCACCTCATGCTCACTCGCCGCACCACTAGGCTAACATCTCCCATGGCTAACATCCCCCATGATCCGGCACCCCAACCAATAGGGGGCAAGGGGAGCCTGGCGTTGCCAAGGACAAGACGGCCCAGTCCGCCCTGGCTGCGTCCCTGGCCAACGTCCCCCCCCACCAGAGGCAGCTGCTGGGGGGTAGGGCGTGGCTGGCTCTTGACCCCCCTGCGGCTGCCAGCAGTAGAGCAGAAGGTGACGGAAGCAGCGCGCCGCAGCCCCTCCCGTTTGCCCGGCTGCTGGGTGGGGAGCCGGAGGATCCGATCTTCTCCAGTCAATGTTTCCGGTGCGTAATTCCGTGTCATGCCTGGGCCGCTGCTGGTGCTTGTTAACTTTGTGCAAAAAATCGAATGTTCTCGCAGGGTGCTTCCTGGTGTCTCAGCTGTTGGGAGAGCAGCACAAGCTGGCAACTTTGGCATGCGTGCCATGCTTGCCTTCCCCGCCCATCACCCGCATGCCATAAGTTCCCAGCTGCAGAGAATGCCTGAGCTGTTGGTCATGGGTTCCAATGACAGCTTCGGTCGGGCAGGCCTGCTGCTCCTGGTGGTGGCCTGTCGCCTGCATGTTGGTCGCTTCATGCGTCGCTGGCAACAACACCTGACACGCCTCCAGTACATGCCGCGGTTGCCCCCTTTGTTTGGGATTGCTGACCAGCACCTTTGTGTTGATCCCTGTCATCTCATGTAGTGCCTAGTCTAGTTGATTAACTTCTCATGAAGCTGTCTCATATAGTGCCTAGTCTAGTTGCTTGGCTCTCATGAAGCTGGCGGCGGTCCATCTTGCTTCTATTATGTCCTAATCCCACAGCGCTTTTGTGACGTCCTAATCCTGGTTGCATGTCCTATTGGTACTGGTTGCTTTCCTGGTTGCTTGTCCTATTGGCCCAAGCTTCTTGCATGCCCGCTTTGTACTGCTGGTCAACCATCTTCTCTCCTTCCACACACAAGTCAACAACAAGGCCGGTGCCCAAACGCTTGCCCCCAACTGATGGCCCACATGCTTTTCCCTTGGTTGTGCTTGCGTCCGCTCCCATGGTCTTGCTCCGTCGATGCCAGGAGAGGCGCACTCGCAGTCGCCCTGCAGTGCGCCACGGGCTTTGTGTCGGCCCTCTCGCAACTTCCCGCGTTGCCCGAGCTGCTGCAACCGTTGCGGGCCTCGGTAGCCGCGCTGCCGGGTGCCAGCGTCCTGGGGCCAGAGCTGGACGTACGTGTGCTGGTGTGAATCAGCTAGCTTATTCACTATCATCTCAATGTTTTATTTCAATGCCAGCATGCAACATTCTACTAGAGCTGCATGTATCCGCTCACGGTGTGGGTTAGCCCGCTCCCTGTGGATCCCTTTCAGTCATGTGGTCAGCAGTCAAGCCATCATGCAGGTAAGCAAGCAACCAACCCAGCTGGAAAGACGTGGTAAGTGAGTAGGGGAACTGGCAAGTACATAGGTAGGTGGTCGAGGAAGGGTATGGGAATGCTGGGTGGTAAGTGAGTAGGGGAACTGGCAAGTACATTGGTAAGTGGTCGAGGAAGTTTATGGGAATGCTGGGTGGTAAGTGAGTAGGGGTACTGGCAAGTACATTGGTAAGTGGTCGAGGAAGTTTATGGGAATGCTGGGTGGTAAGTGAGTAGGGGTACTGGCAAGTACATTGGTAAGTTGTCGAGGAAGTTTATGGGAATGCTGGGTTTGGCAAATGCTGAGCATGATGGTGACCTTTTGAACCTCAGGCCAAAATGTTCATATGGATGACCTAAATCAAGGCAGTCCCTTATCCGTGGTATTTTTTAACTCTCGGCCCAGCAATAGCGTGGATTTGGAATAATGGCAAGTCCCTGAATGATGGGGCCATCCAGGTATGTTGCCATGGGCACTACGCTTGCCCTTGAAAGTCAAGTAGTTACCCCTATCGCCGACTAGCCAAGGGACGTGCAGCAGAAGACCGTGATTCCATGATCGCCATTTGCTGGCGTGGTTGCCGTATGCGGCTGACGAGAGTTTGCATGGCTGGTGCCTCCGCGGCTTGATCGACTCCCCCGTGCCATGGTGCACGGGCCTACAGGGGCTCAAGGCGGCCCTGCTCGCAGCGATCGACATGGAGAGCCGTGCGGTGCTGGCCGCGCGCAAGCCACTGACCCTGCGTGAGAAGCGTCCAGTGCCCATCAAGCAGTTCAACCCGCGCTTCGAGGAGGAGTGAGTGGCCACGGCCCGGTGCCTGATGTCGACAGCATTATGAGATTGTTTGCGTTGCATCGCGAGATAGTTTCCAAGTATTACGATGAGAATAGTATTGTTGTGTGGATATTTCGTGGAGGACATTTGGTTACTTATAAATACTTCCAAAAGGTTATCAAATAACTCAATTTTTTAATCCATGTGCAGAAAAAGGTTTTATAGATATTTATGATCAAGATTTAAACAAAATTACAGTGTTTTACTGGCCTCCGGGCTCCTCTTCCATTGGCGCGCTCCGCGCCAGCCCACAGACACGCACTCCCATACAACAGTACACATCCACCCACTTATACGCCAGCGCAACTCCATCATCATCCTCCCCACTGTGAACTTGGTGCTTTCTTTTCTTCCCCTAATCCCGACCCTGACCTTCCCGTTAGAGCGATGCGGATCGTAGGGTGATGAAGTGCAGGCTGGACTTTCTTCGTGCAGATGGACTGGGACGTAGACAGCTGGTCAGAGACTTCCTTTTTCAATTTCGCTTGCGGTAAGAGGCTTTTTCGTGGCTCGGTTTACTTGAGTTCTTTCTCCTTTGTTCTCTTTTTGCGGGCGTTGGGTATGGCTGGTCTGTCGATTGGTCGGTTGTCTGAGATTCTGTTGGCTCCAACCACCCAAGGCGCTTGCTTGCTCGTTTTCCACGCGCACAGCTTACGGGCCTTGTGTGACGGCTCTCTGCGTGGCCTGATGTCTCACCCTGCTGCCTTGCCTGTGTGCATCTTTATTCAATGTTTGTGAGCTTCGATCGTACCTTGCTGCACTTTTTCCGTTGTGATGGTGTCGGTGTCTCAGGTACGCGGACGGGCGCGACTACGACGTGGACAAGGAGCGTGCGGAGCTCAAGAAGCTGAAGAAGCAGGTCAAGAAGGAGGAGAAGGGGGCGGCCAGGGAGCTGCGCAAGGTGAGTGCGCCTGCAGGGTTTTGGAGAGTGTTGCATCTGACATGGACTCAAACGGGTTACGTGGTCCCCATGGAAGTGATGCCTCGGGGCCTAGGAACCTTTTTTGGCATTGCTGTCATTGGGAAGGGAGTTGTGAGCAACTTGTGAGGACTTCGCCATGTCATGCTCTTCCGTTTGTGTTGCTTGGATTCAAGGCAGTTGATAAGTGTGCAACGATACAGTTATGATATGCAGGTTTCTATCTTACGTACTCCATGCTACCCCTTCGCCTCCCCCCATCTCCGCACTTCACACCGCACTAGTTAGCTTTTCACGCATTCACGTCTTCTGCTGTGGCAGCCATGCCCTTTGCTCCCTGCTATTGTTGGCACAGTGTCTACCATCATAGAACATTTCAGGTTCGAAGCACTTCTGGGTTCTTGAGGGTTCGTGGGGTAGAGGGCGCAAGAAAGATACTTACTTCCTTTTGATTGATGGATGCGTGCAGCGCATGTGTAGGTTGCCGGAAGAAGCGCATCCATGTTCCCTTTGCATAGCGCGTCTTGCTTGTGCATTCGTCATAAATACTTTTATACCTCATGGTTGTGTATCATGGTTGCCTTTTAAGGGGTCATCCTGTGACGTGGGTGGCTTGCTGCGCGATATTAGTCATGGCTGGACTCCCCGAAAATATTGTTGTATCATCCATGATAAATATTATCCATGTGCATGAAGCTGACGGGGCTTTTGCCTGGCTTCTGTTATTTGGCTGGTCGGTATGCCTGGCCTCAGGACAACTACTTCCTGGCGGCTGAGCGACTCAAGGAGCACGCGATTGTAGACCAGGAGAAGGAAGAGAAGTACAAGGAGACCATGTCCTTCCTGCAGCAGCAGGAGCATGCATTTAAGTCAGGACAGCTTGGAAAGGGAAGCAAACGGCGACGCAAGTAATCCGTTGTCTGGTGTATCTTGTGGAGCAGGTAGTTACCAATCCGCAGTAATTGTTGCTCCAAAGGCAGGGCTAATTGTCTTATGCTTTCCAGCTATCTGAGATGCTATGGTCCCATTAGTGTCCTTGCAGCACAATTTTGTGGGAACAGGTGTCAGGAAATCTGGCCCGTGCACGTCGCCCAGCCATGTTGAATAAACTACATTAATCTTAGGAATGGAAGTACTTTGTGTGCCATGCGTGGGAGCATGTCATGCGTGGGAGTACTACGCTAATACCTCTAAATACCAACCCCCCACCCCCACCCCCACCCCCACCCCGCATTCAGTGGAATTTTTTAATAGGGGCCAGTTTTTGGCCAGTTCATACTTGGATTTAGGCCTGGATTGGTTTTGTTGTCAAGCAGGCTCCCATGATTTTGATTTATTTGCCAACTTTGGTTTGTTCATGTTTGTTCCAGCTGGCCAACATCCTGGCTGGGATTTGATTAATTAATTAATGTACACGTGACTGCGTCACGTGAGCATAAGTCCTCAGTAAGTAAGTACTTGCGTGTCATGCGCATGGGCATGCCACGGAGTACTATTAATTAATTAATTAATAGACACATGACTGCGTCACGTGAGCATAAGTCCTCAGTGGGCGGGGAACATGGGATGGAATGGATGGTATAAGCTATCTAGGTCCTCCCAGAACAAGACCGCAAGGACTTCTTTGCAGCGCTGGAGAACCTGGCGAACGGCATCCCTGGTCGCAACTACCTCGCTCTGCTGCTGGACGCCAACGCCACGCTACCACCGGGTACTGGCGGATGTCAGCACGCCCCCAACGGTACGGTCTCCAATGCCAACACCGAACTTTTTGCTGATTTGCTTACGACATGCGATTTGGTCACTGCCAACACCCGCTTTCCACATAGTCCAGATGCTTTGGTCACACACACCTCGCCAACTGGCACTGAACGCTGCATTGACTATGTTGTAATGCGCAAGCGTCATCAAGGATCTGTACTAGCTGCTCGCTCGCATGTGATCCCCCTGGTGCGCTCCGATCATCGCATCGTCACCGCCCGCATCCGCCTGCGATTCCCCTCGCCCTTTCGTAAGCACGTGGCACCACCTGATTTGCGCACACTTCAGTTGCTCGAGAAATCTGACGACGCTCTGGAGGACTTCCCTGAAAAACGCGCCCACAAGCGCGCCGCAGAGGCGTTCGTCGACGCGCTGGACATCCCGGCCAGCCACGCCCAGCTGTTCGCTGCCGGCCCGGCATCGGCCCTTCGGCACCTCGCTGACAAGCTGCCCGCGGCCGGGGCCCTACTGCCCCCCGCCGCCCGCCCCGCTTCACCAGCCTGCACCGGCTCCCCGCCGTCATCCAGGCCCGGCAAGCCCTGCGCGACAACCGCGACCCCGCCCGCTACGCCCGCCTCAAAGCCGATTACCACTCGGCCATCCGGCAGGCGACCAAGGAGCAGGAGGACCTTCATGTCCGCGAGTACTTCGCCCACCTCAAGGACCAGCACGGCAAGTACGCCTGGACCCGCCTGCGTCACGCCCAACGGCCCGCCGGCGGCGCGCAGCCGGCGCCGCGGACGCTCTCTGGCTCACCGCAGCAGCAGCTCGACCAGTGGTATTCCTCCCAGTCCCGGCTGCTCGGCGCCCCCCCGCCGCCTCCGCCGCTTGGCCCTCTGGCGGCCGCACGCCTGGCAGTAGCACCGGCGGACGTCCCTGCGCCGCCCACGCCGCCCGCCGCTGAGCAGGACTACACGTACCCAGCCCTGACGGAACCCCTGGCCCACCCCAACGAGCTCCCGCCGTTCACCGAGCTCGAGCTGAGCACCGCCGCCAAGCAACTCCGCTTCTATGCTGCCGTTGGACCTGACCAGCTCCCAGCCCCGGTGATTAAGCTGACGGCGCTCACGGGGTTCCTGCTTGACGTCTGCAACCGGATCCTGCTTGCCGACGCGCCGCCGATTCCTGAGTGGCAGCACAGCTACCGTATTATGCTGTACAAAAACAAAGGTTCCCCTGACGACCCCGCCAACTACAGAGGAGTCTGCATCCAGAGCGCCGCACTTAAGTTGTTCATGCGCATGATCCTCAACCGCCTTCGTTCTGCTCTCGACTGTCACCTTGGGGAAAGTCAAATGGGCTTCCGTCCTGGGCGCAACACCGTCATGGCCATCTTCGTCGCGCGTCGCCTCTTCGAGGAAATCGCTCTCCTGCAACCTGGTGAGTTTCCCGCCATCCTGATCTTCGTCGACTTCATCAAGGCTTTTGATTCTGTCCTCTGGGACGCTCTATGGGCTGTACTTGCTCGCGCTCGCGTCCCCACTCCCCTGATTACCGTCATCCGCACGCTGTATGAGGGGTCGACCACTTCGGTGCGCACTCAACACGGCATTACCCCGCCCTGCCCACTGCAGACCGGCGTCTGGCAGGGTTGCGTCCTGTCGCCGTACCTGTTTATTATTGTAGTGGATTATGTTATGCGCCAGGCACGTGCTCGCTTTGCTAGCATTGCAGGCCGTGCCCCTGGCCTAGCGATCACGAACGAGCTTGGGGAAGGGGGGCCGACTAACAAGCAGAATTTACTAGCTGACCTCATTTATGCCGACGACATCACGCTCATCGAGAAGCCGGAGTCTGCCCAACTTTGGCTGGACTGCCTGGCGCTCGAGGCTCGGGCGGTTGGTCTAGAAATCAGCCCCAAAACGGAGGCCCTGGCCCTCGGCATGGCAGGGCCCCCACCCACACTCCGCCTCTTAGACGATGCCGAGGTCAACTACCCTACTTCAGGCCGCTTCAAGCTGCTCGGCAGTTGGCTTCCCGACTGCGAGGACGACATGACGACACGGATCGGCATGGCGTGGGCGCACCTCCATGACCACCGCCGCTGGTGGAGCAACCCCGCCCTACCCCGGATCGTCAAGCGTGACCTCTTCAAGGTCGTCATTCTGACGATCCTGACCTACGGCGCCGAGACGTGGACACTGATGCAGGAGCTGGAGCAACGACTCGACGGCGCCGTCACCAAGATGCTGCGCAAGGCCCTTAACATCCCCTTTGGTTTGCACATTAGTAATGAGGATTTGTACGCTGATTTGCCCTATGTTTCCCACATTATTAGGCACAGGCGCCTGGGCCTAGCCGGGCACCTGGCCCGCACAGATCAGGTAGATACATCAGATAGACTAGCTGGCACCAAGCCCGCCCAGCCTGGGCGATATGTCCTCACCTGGCGTGCCCCCGGCCGCGCGCGGCAGGGCCGCCACCCGTGGACTTTTCGTGATAGACTCGGCATGGACATGTGCTACACTAGACGTGACGGGCTCACCCCCGGGCAGCCTCCTGGTTTGTCTGTAATATGGAGGCAGATGGTGCGCAAGGATAGATGGCAAGTAGTGATGAAGGAGACCACCCCCAAGCCTGTGGGGGCTCCGCGTGTGACCAAGTATGGCATTCATAGCGATTCGGGCCGCGGTGCCCACACCCCTGTAACTAGGACCTAGATAGCTTATACCATCCATTCCATCCCATGTTCCCTCCCACTGAGGACTTATGCTCACGTGACGCAGTCACGTGTCTATTAATTAATTAATTAATCTAGGTCCTAGTTACAGGGGTGTGGGCACCGCGGCCCGAATCGCTATGAATGCCATACTTGGTCACACGCGGAGCCCCCACAGGCTTGGGGGTGGTCTCCTTCATCACTACTTGCCATCTATCCTTGCGCACCATCTGCCTCCATATTACAGACAAACCAGGAGGCTGCCCGGGGGTGAGCCCGTCACGTCTAGTGTAGCACATGTCCATGCCGAGTCTATCACGAAAAGTCCACGGGTGGCGGCCCTGCCGCGCGCAGCCGGGGGCACGCCAGGTGAGGACATATCGCCCAGGCTGGGCGGGCTTGGTGCCAGCTAGTCTATCTGATGTATCTACCTGATCTGTGCGGGCCAGGTGCCCGGCTAGGCCCAGGCGCCTGTGCCTAATAATGTGGGAAACATAGGGCAAATCAGCGTACAAATCCTCATTACTAATGTGCAAACCAAATGGGATGTTAAGGGCCTTGCGCAGCATATCTTGGTGACGGCGCCGTCGAGTCGTTGCTCCAGCTCCTGCGTCAGTGTCCGCATCTCGGCAGAGTTAAATATTACGTAGTACGGTAAAATACGGTCCCGGGGTGTACTATGTATAATACGCTAGTACGGTGTATAATACGCTTTAGTACAGTACAATGCTAAATGGCTTGTTTTTCTGTGTTTTTTTTAGGTTGAAGAATATCTGAGCATGTACCACTTCAAACATGACAAAATAGATGTGTTTCCACATGTAATCATTCCAACACGGCGTGGCCGGCATCAACTGAATATAAGCCACCGTCATCATCAGGCTTGCTGAATAAACCTTCATTTACCCTAATGTTCAATCAAAGGTGAAAGGTAAACATGGTATGATGGCCCTTACAACACAAATATCAACTGATGCTGAGCACTAGTATCAAAAACATATTAGGATGGTTGCTGGGTTTGATTGTCATCCAATTGGAAAAACTGCACATGAATCCATCCATGGCCAATGACACAACAACGCTGTTCCGTGTTAATAAATTAAATCATTAATTAATTAGTGGCCAATGATGCGATACACATGTCAGTGATGTCACATGCTCCTCATCAAGCTGCTGCTTGGTCGTCACGACCGCGGCAGGCTGAGTTCCATTATCAGAATGCCCCTTGCTCTGCGATGCACGCTGGACCGCCAGCTCCGGCGTTGCTAGTGCTAGCGCGGGCAGATTTCCACGTTCGTGCATCACTCTCCTCAATCTATGGTTCCTCATTCATCAGACCTTGCCTACGCAGGTTCCGGACCTCGGCCGCCATCTCTAATCGGTCTGCATCCTGCCGTCGCCGCTTCTTGGCCTCCTTCTCCTCCTCCTCCTGTAGCAGCCTGACACGAAACGCCTTAAGCGGATTCGTGCATTTGCGCACCCCATTGAGGGTTGCATATTGGCCACCCATGATGTGAGCCTTCGCCCGCGTGGCAGTGCCCTTGAAGGCCGCCTTGCATGTCAGGCATGCCATAGCGTAATTCCCTGTCGGGTGCCCATCCTTGATAAGTTTAACCTTAGATATAAAGGTCCAAACAGTTTCCTGTTGCACAGACGTCTCACCCCCGTCATCACTAACGGGGCCATCTAGCATCGTCAACAATGTCGTCTCCCACGGCTGCTAAAGACGTTCTATCGAATTGCTAGCACCAACAATGCCTAGGTATACAGGCCTGTGTACAGTAGGTATAGCCTGTATTGCCCTCGTCTCTGTGTTTTCCGGCCAGCTTGGCAGCATTCCGAGCAACCACGTCGCCCGGTAACCTTGCAATTGTACGCATAGATACTAGGAGTAAACAAAAAGACCGAGCCGCGTCCTCCCAGCCCCCCCCAAACGCGGGAAATTGTCTCGTACGCCTGTCGTACGTGCCAAATACGCGCATTGTACGCGGTCGTACAGAACCACCGTACGAAAACCACATATTTCGTACGGAAAAGCTACGTATTACGTATAATACGCGTACGAATCGTATTATACACTGTACTATTTTTCACTGCGTCTCGGCGCCGTAGGTCAGGATCGTCAGAATGACGACCTTGAAGAGGTCACCGGCTTGACGATCCGGGGTAGGGCGGGGTTGCTCCACCAGCGGCGGTGGTCATGGAGGTGCGCCCACGCCATGCCAATCCGTGTCGTCATGTCGTCCTCGCAGTCAGGAAGCCAACTGCCGAGCAGCTTGAAGCGGCCTGAAGGAGGGTAGTTGACCTCGGCATCGTCTAAGAGGCGGAGTGTGGGTGGGGGCCCTGCCATGCCGAGGGCCAGGGCCTCCGTTTTGGGGCTGATTTCTAGACCAACCGCCCGGGCCTCGAGCGCCAGGCAGTCCAGCCAAAGTTGGGCAGACGCCGGCTTCTCGATGTCAGAGCGTGATGTCGTCGGCATAAATGAGGTCAGCTAGTAAATTCTGCTTGTTAGTCGGCCCCCCTTCCCCAAGCTCGTTCGTGATCGCTAGGCCAGGGGCACGGCCTACAATGCTAGCAAAGCGAGCACGTGCCTGGCGCATAACATAATCCACTACAATAATAAACAGGTACGGCGACAGGACGAAACCCTGCCAGACGCCGGTCTGCAGTGGGCATGGCGGGGTAATGCCGTGTTGAGTGCGCACCGAAGTGGTCGACCCCTCATACAGCGTGCGGATGACGGTAATCAGGGGAGTGGGGACGCGAGCGCGAGCAAGTACAGCCCATAGATAGAGCGTCCCAGAGGACAGAATCAAAAGCCTTGATGAAGTCGACGAAGATCAGGATGGCGGGAAACTCACCAGGTTGCAGGAGAGCGATTTCCTCGAAGAGGCGACGCGCGACGAAGATGGCCATGACGGTGTTGCGCCCAGGATGGAAGCCCATTTGACTTTCCCCAAGGTGACAGTCGAGAGCAGAACGAAGGCGGTTGAGGATCATGCGCATGAACAACTTGAGTGCGGCGCTCTGGATGCAGACTCCTCTGTAGTTGGCGGGGTCGTCAGGGGAACCTTTGTTTTTGTACAGCATAATACGGTAGCTGTGCTGCCACTCAGGAATCGGCGGCGTGTCGGCAAGCAGGACTCCGGTTGCAGACGTCAAGCAGGAACCCCGTGAGCGCCGTCAGCTACGGAGTACTATGCTAATCTCATTAGAAAAAATAATTACACGAAAGTTACAAATATCGTCTGCATCATGCCCCAACCATTTAGTCACTAGAGGGGGATATAATCCTCATCTGAGCTGTCCTCTACTGGTAGGGAGTGGGGAAGGCGGTGGCACCCACGCAGTTCTACGTCACCTACCAGGCCCATGAGGGTAAGAAGCTGGTCCTTGAGCTCGTCGGCAAGAGTGCATGGTTGCTGTCTCCCCGGCCTGCATGACTTCAGGGGGAAACGACGCAGCACCGCTCGGCACTCGCGGCGAGCTCGGTCGGTGGCCTCCCCGGTTGTTGTGCCTGGCGGAGGTCTTCCAGCTCCTGGAGTTACGTGGCGATGGCGTCAGTGGTCGAGGCGGTCGCTGACCGCAGTGCTCAGGTCCGCGTAGGAGTGCAGGGAGAGACTACCATCTGCCGGCTGGGTGGGCTGCGATGGCGGCCGTCTGCATGCGCTGCAATCGCCGGGACCTCGATCAGTGCGCGGCCAGGGCGTCGGTTTGGGCGGTGATGGCTTGGAGCTTCTTGACGAGCAGGCCGCACTTGCCCTCCACCTGATTTAGGCGAGAGACAAGTGCAGCATGCGCCTCAGATGCCTGCGCCGCGGTATGCAGCCGGCGCCGTGAACTGAGGTAAACTTGGAGCTTGTGGGCGACCTTGGTCTCCACATTGGAGACCCGGGCCTCCACCGTGTTGAGTGTCGTGTTCAGCGAGGTCAGCTTCTCGGCCAGGCCTGCGGCCAGGTCACGTGCTCCTCCAACACTGCGCGGATGTCATCCTTGCAGAGGTAGGGAGCCGGGTTGGCTGCAGCGGACCTTGGCTGCCGGTGTGGCGGCATGCGCAGGGGCTGGTAACTTAACGGAGTGCCGCGAACAGGACGGGTTCGTTGAGCTGGAAGAAGCTGGTCAGGATAAGCAGGCGTTGGTTCGTCTCCGATAAATTGAGGAGTCACTCCAGGTGGCGCGGGTTGTCGTTATCAAAATTTTGGCCCTCGAGCAAAGCAAGCTTGCGTTCCTCTGCGCGATACTGGATGACCCTTAGTGATTGATTAATTATATATACTTGTTTATGATATGAAGGAGACAACCAGCGCAGGCCAGAAATCGGGAGAATCCGGACCATGCCTGGTAGCTCGAGCCTGCCGTTATCTTTTCCGCGTTTTCCAGTCGTTCAGGATGATGAATATGAATGCATGGAGATGGAAATGTGTAGCCTTGTGCAGTGAAATTATGGCTGGCTTAAACGTGTACAGCGACTAGATAAACCTAAACGGTGGGGCCGGAAACAGTAACTGCTTGATCAGGGCATGTGTTTATATACATAGTTTCAATTAATTAATTAGACTGAACATCACTCCGTTGGGAGTACATGTAGCACATATCCCTGAGAAGGGGCATATGGCTTTTAATACATTCTGGGCTACTTCCTGCAAGGGTAGGAATGTAAGCTATACCCTTGCTCTAGTAGGCGCGCCAGGGCACCTGCACCCCCATGATCTATCAAGCTATGCCCAGCTAAAGGGGAGCCTGTCATGTGGGGGAAGATCATCATGGCTATACAGGAGCTAGGGCATGGCTTCTCAACAGAGAGCATCTCTCTGCATAGGCATAGCATGGCTAAATTCTTAATGCAACATCCATGGGGGGTCCCATTATAGGCATGGCTTGGCTAAATTTTGAAGGCTGCCATCATCCATGGGGGCCATTATGGGCGCACATGCGCGTGGGCCACATGCTAGGCTAATTAGCCTGACTAATCTACACTACTGGTATATATTCCCTAGTCTGAGGTGGCAGGAGGTGCCTGCCAGCAGTAGGGCTTGTGGTCAACGTGGATGACCGCCCCCCTCCAGTATACCGGCTTCCCCCCTGCGCTCTGCCGGAGCTGAAGGTAGGTCAGCCATAGCTCGCGTCGCCGCTGTTGCTGGGCCAGGGTCAAGTCGTCGTCCAGCGTGAAGCGAGTCTCCGAGAGCTTCTTGCGGCATTTAAGGAACGCCAACTTGTCCGCCATGTACTTAAAGGTGAGGAGCATGGGTGCCGGGCCAGCCTTACCCCGTGCGCGGGGATCGAGGCGGACAGCCGACATAGTTGCAATTCAGCAAACATATGTCCGTTGCCGGGAGCCGGTATATGTAACGCATATCACCTGAGAATAGGCACATGGTTTTTAATACATTCTGGGCTACAACGTGTAGGTGGGGGAATGTAAACTGCCACCTACTCTGGGAGCACAAGGTGCACCTGCACCACCATGATGTATCAAACCAAAAGAGGCCTTGGATGGGGTGGACTGAGATGGCCATGGCAAAGCATTGAATGGCTAGGGCATGGCCTCTCAGCAGAGAGTGGCTCTCTGCAAGCATGGGCCACAGCATGGCTAACTACTCAAACGCTAATAGATCGTCTGGTGGGGATCCCGGGCATCAATGGGCATACATACACATGAGCCTGGGCCACATTACTGCTTAGTACTAAGCCTTAATTACGATGCTACACTACTTCTATATAGTTTCCCGGCTTTAATAGGCGGGGGCTGCTGCATGGGGGGGGGTCGGTCGCCTTCTGATGGCTTGAGGTCGACGTAGATGGCCCACCCCCGCGCGCCAGTAATCCGGGTCCTTCCCTGCTGCCTGCCGGAGCTCAGTGGAGGAAGGTCGGCCACTGATAGCTCCCGTCGATCGCCGTTGTTGCTGCACCAGCGAGGGTCAATTCGTCATCCAGCGTGTAGGAGGTACCTACGAGCCGCTTGCAGCGCTTGAGAAACAGCAGCTTGTCTGCCATGTATTCAATTAAGGTGAGGAGCAGCGGGGGCGGTCCACTGCCTTCACCCCGCGAGCGGGAAATTAAGGCGGAGGACCTCCAGCCGCGGAGCTCACCTGTGAGAGCCATGGGGACAAGGATGATTTCTCAAACGCCGTAGAGCGGGACTTAATCGGAGTTCTCACCTGGCAGCTGGTCGAAGTGCCTGACCATGACGTTGTGGCTGCGCTTGTCGAGCTCGGCCTCCTCACGGAGGTCGAGGCGTCTGTTGCTTGACTGCGGTGCAGCGATGGCGGAGGTTGTGGATCCTCAGCCGGTGGTATGGGTCTGCAGCCAGTGATGGCGGCCCATGTTTGGGTGGGAGGCCGGGGCCTCGCCGGCTGGGCCAGCGGGGGCTCAGTGGCCTGGCCTGGCAAATTATGTCCTTCACCGCGTGGGTGGTGAGGCCCCTAGCTCAGTGCGTTGTTTTGCAGGTACTCGATGGCGTTACCCCCGAGCCCGCGCTAAGTTGTTTATCTCCAGGAGCTGGACGGTGATGCGGGCCTCGATGGTGGCGGTGGTGGCGGTGGTGGCGGTGGAGGCGGTGGAGGCGAGGAGCTTGGAGGCGGTGCTGGTGGCGGTGCCAGGAGAGGAGGGGAAGCTCGGCAGCCAGCGTGCCTCCCATGGGCCCTGCCACATCTGCTGAGCGAGGGGGGTCGCCGTCAGTGCTGCTCGGAGGCCGGTGCGAACGGTGGAGTCGGTCACGGTGGTGGGACTCAGCCGGATGAGCCCAGATCTCGGCGTCGGAGCGCCCGAGGAGGGAGCAGGCGTCGGAGCGATGCGCTGAAGCCGGGGGCGAGAGATTCGAGGCCTGAGGCTGTCCGTCAGCAGTGAAGCCAAGCGTGGAAGGCGGGATGCGGCGGGATGCCGTATGACAGATGGCCGCGGTTCTGGCGGAACACAAAAAAAAGAAGAGGCGTGCACAGCCGGAAGAGGTGTGTGCACAGTTCAAGAAGCGAGGCGTGCGTTACAAGCAAGAAACACATCGTCCATATAAAAGGCTGACGGCCTTCGGTTCCAGTAGCCGGCGGGGGAGTTGATGTCAAAGGCGACCTCGTCCCAGAGATGTTCTTCAGTACGCGCAACTGCGTTTGGGCTCAGGCGATGCCGATGGGCCGGGAGGCCGCAGGAGGAGCCGAGTAGACCACTAAGGCTTGATTATAGTGGCCCCGCTGCCTTCTGGGCCAGGAGCCGGCGTAGCCGCAGACGTAGCTTCAGGGCTCAGCGCAGCCGCCAGACTGCGTTGCGTCATGGTGCGTTTGCTCACCATTAATACTGAGACACGTGGCAGCAGTCACGTGAGCATAAGTCCTCAGTGGGAGGGGAACATGGGATGGAATTGATGATCATTGTAAGCTATCTAGGTCCTAGTTACAGTAAGTTCTCAGTGGGAGGGGAACATGGGATGGAATTGATAATCATTGTAAGCTATCTAGGTCCTAGTTAATGTACAGGGTTGTGGGCACCGTACGGCCCGAATCGCTATGAAGGCCATACGCGGTCACGCGCGGAGCCCCCACAGACTTGGGGGTGGTCTACTTCATCACTACTTGCCATCTATCCTTGCGTACCATCTGCCTCCATTAATTAATTATTAATTTATGAATTAATTTATTTATTTATTTATTTATTAATAGACACGTGACTGTGTCACGTGAGCTTAAGTCCTCATGCAGTGGAAGGGGTACATGGGATGGAATGCATGGATGCATGGTGTAAGCTATATCTATAGGTCCTAGTTACAGGTAGGTTGTGGCACCACGGCCCGAATCGCAATGAATGCCGAATAGGCCATACGCGGACCAGCACTGAACGGAAATGGTTTTCACCTTTGCGGCGTGCAAAATCAGAATATCAGAATATACGCGGTCACACGTACGCTGAGCCCCCACAGACTTCAGTGGGGGTGGTCTCCTTCATCACTACTTGCCATCCATCCTTGCGTACCATCTGCCTCCATTAATAAATTAGGAACATGACTCCGTTGGGAGTACATGTGGCACATAGCCCTGAGAAGGGGCCGTTAAAATTAAATTATAACATGCCTCCGTTGGGAGATCATGTAGCACATATTCCGTGGGTGGGTGGGTGGAGGTGGCAGAAGCCGCGTCATCGAACTAATCCTATAACTCTAAGCTATCTAGTCTATAGAAAATTCTAACTACAATACTCAGCAAAACGCCCCTTCCTCTTGGAGGGGGGGGGGGCTTGCCCACAGGGGCTGGCGCCGTGAGCCTGCCACAATCTTCTGCCACCTCTTTATGTTCTGCATGGCAGAGGCCAAAGAAGGGAGAGGGAGTGGATTAATTAATTAATTAATTAATTAATTAGGAACATAACTCCGTTGGGACTTGGGAGTATCATGTAGCACATATTATCCCAGAGAAGGGGCATATGGCTTTTAATACATTCTATAAAGCTACTTCCTGCAAAGGTGCCCGAATGTAAACAACACTTGCTCGAGGTGCACCAAGGGCACCTGCACCCCCAGCTAGAGTCTCAGAGCTCAACCCAACTAAGGGGTGCCCGTCATGGGGGGGGGAAATCAGCATGGCTATACAAAGGCTGGCTAGGGCATGGCTTCTCAGCAGAGAGTAGCTCTCTGCATGGGCACAGCATAATAACTAAATAAATAAGGCTATGCAGAATCTGGTGTGTGGCACATCATGGGCACACATGTACATGGCTAAAGAATGCTCTTAAATCAGCTGGTATAGTGCCTGTAGGAGGCGTACATATTCTGATCAGGCGTACATATGTACAAGGCCACGGTCTATCTATTCTACACTACTACTCAACTGCTGTATTCCCCTAAGCTGGGGCTTCTGGAGTCGCTGGGGGCCGGGCGGGGGTCGCGTGCCATGGCTTGTGGCCGACGTAGATGGCCGCCCCCTTCCAGTACACCGGCTTCCCCGCCATGGTCTGCCGGAGCTGGAGGTACGGTAGGTCGGCCCGTCGGATAGCTCCCGTCGCCATTGTTGCTGCGCCAGAGTCAAGTCGTCGTCTAGGGTGAAGTGAGTCTTCTCGAGCCACTTGCGGCGTCTGAGAAAAGAAATCTTGTCTGCCGGGTTCTTAAAGGTGAGAAGGAGCGGGGGCGTCCCTGCCTCACTTACCCCGCGCGCAGGGAAGGCGGTGGGCGACCAGCTTGATCTCACCAGTAAGGCCCATGCGACCAAGGATCAGTTCTCTCTCAAACGCACACGCAAGCTTCTCGGAATTCTCACCTTACTCCATGTCCAAGTTCTTGACGATGACGTTGAGGCTGCGCTTGGCGAGCTCGGCCTCCTCGCGCGGAGGTCAAGCGTCTGCCGCTGGAGCTGGGACTGATGCGACGGCGGAGCCGTGGTGGAGGTGGTGTGTTGCTTAAGCATTTCCGCCCAGGTCTGGGGGGGGGGAGCATCGCCAGCCAGGCCAGCAGGGGCGGGCTTGGCGGCAAGGTCCTTCACCGCCTGGGCGGTGAGGCCTGCGGTGTTTTGCAGGACCTCGATGGCGATTGCATTGTCCTGGAGCTATAGGCGCTGGTCAATGTCGCGGAGCTGGGCGGTGATTGCGGCGCAGGTGGCCGGGGTGGTGGCGGTCGGTGGAGGAGGCGAGGAGGGTGGAGGTGGCGGTGGACTGGATGGTGGAGAGGAGGGGGAGCTCGGCAGTCAGCGTGCTGCCCATGGCCGCCACATCTGCGCCGGGCGAGAGGGGCCACGTGCTGCTCGAGGGTCTCCTTAAGGAGTGAGCGGATGGAGGATTCGGTCAAGGTGGTGGTGAGGGGCTGGAGGGGCCAGACTAAGAGCTCCTCGATGGAGTGTCCAACGGAGGGAGAAAATGGCGAATGTCTGCAGTCGGGGGCGGGGCCGGTGGTGAAGATGTAGTCGAATGGGCGCTTCTGAAAGAAAGTATTGACGAGGCGACCCTGGTGGAAGAGCTGCTTGCACAGTTCAATAAGCGAGGCAGTTGATCCCCACAACACGCAGCTCAGGATCCTGTCGTGGAGTGAGCTTGTCAAAAAAGCCGGGCTGGCTGGCGTCAAAGTCGAACGCTTCCCAGGTCGGCTCGGCAGGGCGACTGCACTTGGGCTCAGGCGACGCTGCGGGCGAAGCCGGTGGGCCCGGGGGGCTGAGCTTGGCATGCATGCGTGGGTGTGGTCGCTAGTGACTGACCAGGGCTTGGCTAGTGGCGCCGCTGCCTTCTGGGCCGGAGGGCGAAGCCAGTGCAGCCGGAGCTGCAGACGTATTTTCAGGGCCGAGCGCAGCCGCCAGGCTGTGTTGCGCGGAGGAGCGTTTGCTCGCCATATATTGCGTGATAGCTTCGGGAAATTATATCAGCATGTGCGTCTTAGAAAGACGAAGCGATTGTGATATTCGGCACAGCCGAATTCGGTGCTCAAACGTGAAAGTTATGAGCTCCGCCGTCAGCCATGGCTACCTCGTGGCTCGTGGCTCGTGGCTCGTGGCTCGTGGCTCGTGGCTCGTTTTGAGGGAGTGGATGCGGTGTTCAAACTGGGCTGGGACCACTAGGTCGGCCAGCAACATCTGGGTGTAGTTCATGGCAGGTTTACCAAGCTTCCTGGGAATTTCCTTGGGGCCAGGCCAGGTCAAGATGTGCCGCCATGGTTGGCCATGCCGCTGGGGGCCTGCCAGACCAAGGGCGGTGTCAACCTGGCTGGTGCGAGCAAGATGTCCTACAAATGCTATCCTACGCTGCCTAATCTCGTCCGAAATACGAGGCATACCCTGGCCACAGAGACTCTTTAGAATGACCTACGCTTGGAAAACCCTACATTTATGCAGGACCTGTCGGAGCATCCTGTTAACCGTGCCGCCTAGCTTAGCCGCCAGTGTGTCCGTGAGTGTCCACGCCTCGGCGCCATACGTAAGCACCGTGAGGACGAGGACCTTGAAGAGCATGCGCTTGCGGTGCTCATCCAGGCCCTTCGAGCGCCAGTGAGGTGTTGAGCGAACGGAGCCTAGCTGGCCCAGGCCAGACCGATGCCGATGTCCACATCGTCCGGGCGGTGTCAGGGAGCATGCTCCCCAACAGTTTGAAGCGGTCACGGAACGGGACCTCCGTCCCGTCGAGCAGGCGCGGCAGCGGTGGGCGACTGCATGGAGGCCCCAATCACCATCGCCTCAGTTTTGACACTAATCTCCAACCCCACCGCCCTCGCCTCCAAGCCCAGACAGTCCAGCCAGGTCTGAATGTGCTCGGGGCGCGCGATGAGGGTGGTGTCGTCCGCATAAATCAAGTCGGCCAGGCGGTAGCCAGTGCCGACCCCGCCGTGCTCGCGCTCTTTAAGGATGTCCAAGCCAGGCTCGAACCCTCGAGCAGTAAAACGCGCACGTGCCCGGCGCATGACGTGATCCACGACAATAATGAACAGAGAAGGGGCATATGGCCTTTAATACATTCTGGGCTACTTCCTGCAGGTGGGGCAATGTAAACTGCCACCTACTCTAGGTGCACCAAGGGCACCTGCACCACCGTGATCTATCAGAGCACCAAGGTCTATAATGGGACTCCCCATGGATGATGCATTGGGTCAAGAATTTAGCCAAGCTCTACCTAAGCAGAGAGTCACTCTCTGATGAGAAGCCATGCCCTAGCCTTTGTATAGCCATGATGATCTTCCACCCCATCTGCCTCCATATTACAGACAAACCAGGAGGCTGCCCGGGTGTGAGCCCATCTCGTCTGGGGTAGCACATGTCTATGCCTTGCCTATCACGGAAAGTCCACGGGTGGCGGCCCTGCCGCGTGCGGCCTGGGGCACGCCAGGTGAGGACAAAACGTCCGGGCTGGGCGGGCTTGGTAGCATACCATGCATTAGACACATCACTACATACACTGCAACACAGACATCATGCACGCATGGGATTGATCTCAGTAGACGTGTAAAACACACGGTTTTTACTGTTAACACCTTACAGCCTAGCTCTTCCTGACCAAGCTAACAGAAGGTTTATGTGTCCTTAGCCAAATAAAACAGAAACAATGGCTAAGTAAATAAACAGTAAGGAGTTATGCCTTCAATGCAGTTTTCCAGGGCCTGATAAATACAGCATGACCCGAAAAAAGCACCTGGAATAAATAAGACAGAGCATGGCATTTGAAAGCAAGGTTCGCATCCAGGCTCTTGTCACTGGCTGTTGAGTGAGGCGTGGTCAAACATAAGCACGTTCTGCTTCATGAGCAGCATCTTGACCTGCTTGCTGCGGGCAGGGGTCGCTGCCAGGTACGCCTCGAACCGCTTCCGCAATGGAGCCAGCGGGGGATTGGACACGCAGTCGCGCACGTTCAGCAGGGTGTCAAACAAGCTGCGCCACAGATCCACCTGCCAGTAGCGCTTCAAGGGCTCCTTGAGGCTGTAGACAGGTGTCTGGGAACTGTCACCTCCACTGGCAGGCGACTTGGTGATCTCCATGTACTTGCCGAACAGCATGCAGTGCACGACGCCGCACAGGGCGAACGTGTCGGCTTGAAATGTCCATGGGCGGCCATCAGCCATCTCGGTGCAGCGGAACGCCTCGGTGTTGGAGTCGCCGGTGAACTCAGTGCCAGGGGGCAGCAGCGAAAGATCAATGCTCCGGCCCCAGTCGATGAGCGTCAGGCCCTTATGCCGCCAACAGGTGTCACGGTCCGCCACCCAGTCGGACCAGTCCTCACTGACGTGGGGGTCAGGTGGTCAGCCAGCACAACGAAGAACCAGTGTGAAGGGTGATGGTCAGGCGGGGGAAAGCAAGTAAGCGAGGGTAGCAGTGTGCTGACAAAGGGAAAACATGGCCGAAGCGATAGCCCCACAAACTCAGGCATTGTGATACCCTCTTTTGAGATGCTGGCTGATGTTGGGACATGGGAGCGAAATACCCTCTTCTATCAGGCATGCTGGGGGGGCATCTATAGAACCCTGTAAAACATATCCATCAGCAAGACCTCGGAGCAGAGAAGGAATCTTAATGAGTCTGGGACCTCTAGATTTTGGAAGGATGGGATATGCTGCCCGAAGAATCCTAGAAGATACTAGATAGGCAAGGCAATAATCCTGGCGAATGAGAAATTCCGGCCCTTTGTGCAGATACTCCCGTTAAGAATCCTCCATTTCCTCCATTTCCTCTGTCATGCGCGATTGATCACGCTACTGGCTACTCCCAGCACAGCCACTGCGTGGCCAGTGCATCAAGGAGCACACCTGTCATCACGGATGAGCAGGTTATCGGGCTTGATGTCGGCGTGGATGAACCCGGCGGCGTGCATCGCCTCCATCATACGCAGCAGCTCGATGGTGTAGAAGGCGCACAGCTCCTCGGCCATGCGCTTGCCACCCTTGAGGTACGCGTTGATCACGTCCTGCAGCGTGCCGCCTTCTTGCAGCCGCATGGCCATCACGCTTGCGTCACCCCACACGTGCATCGAATGCACGCCGAGGAACGCGGGGCGCTGCGGCGCACAAGGATATTTTCAGGTGACCATCGCCAGGAGACATTGGGCAGGCATGGACGCGAGGGCAGGAGGGGCAGTAACCAGGAGGCAGTTGGTAAATGCGGTGTTTCATTTTCACAGGGGTGGATGAAGTTATAAGAAACATAACATAAAGCATAGAGCTGCTTATCTAGCGTTTGTAATTTGGTTGGAACAACTCTGACACCGAGACCAATGCTGGATGAGTGCAGATGGTCCTTTCACTACTGGGCCTTGGGGCCTCAGGGGAAGTATGCATGGATATGGTGTACTGATCACTTTGCCATCCATACAAACGGCAGGGTGGATTCATCACCTGGCCATGCGGTACATGTGGCATAGGCTGCACGGGGTACTATTGTCGTCAGACAGCAACAAACGTGAAAACGCTAGCTGCCCAAATCTGAGATTCCGCGGAACACAGAAAGTAAGAAAGCCTAGAAGCTACCAGAAAGGAATCGAATATAGGACCGTTGGCATGATTTCGCGGCTGTGTGAGTCTCCTGATCCGAAGGCATCTCACTTAACGTTTCGAAACAGCCCGACCGCGAAAAACCTCTTTACCGGAGAGGGGTGCCAATAAGTCCGATATGGCTGAATCTATAGAAGATGACTCACCACTAGACCTAAGTGCGCAGGAGTGCTACGCACGGACCTACGCGATATTCTAGTATCGCCGAAGTAGGCAGGTTTACCACGGCTGGAATCTGGATGTAGTGTGACGTACACACCTAGAGGACGTAGCCGAAACTAACTAATATCAACCAATCTTACATTGTCGTCAGAAAGCGACAAACGTGAAAATGCTAGCTGCCCAAATCTGAGATTCCGCGGAACACGGAAAGTAAGAAAGCCTAGAAGATACCAGCAAGGAATCGAACATAGGACCTTTGGCATGATTTCGCGGCTGTGGGGGTACTATGCGCATGACCGGCATGTCTGCCAAGTTTCAAGAAATTGAAAACAGGACATGCAAGCAAGAGCCGTGCTTGCGACAGGAATGATGTATATGTGGAAGGCACTCCGCCACTTGTCGCTTACCTCGGTTTCTGGGATGCGGATTGCCAACTGCCGGCATATGTAGAACTCCCATGGACACGGTGGGCTCTGAATCTGTGAAGGAGCCAAATAAGCAGTGCCATGTACAGTTTGCATTAGTTTTAGCCTTTATTTAAATTCGTTATTGAAGTGCATTGCAAAAAATCGTTGAAAAACTCATAAAATAGAACATCCTGGGCTGCATGGCACGACAATAATCACCATAGTTAAGTCACTGCACTACAATCTCTCCTACACAGCATCTGCAGGGAGCAAGCAAAAATTCATGCTGGAAGTACATTAACCCCTCATTGGTCTTGCAGCCGATTTTCCGCCAAAAATCGACTTGCAGCCGATGCATCGGCTGCTCCGCGGGGGACCAAATTGCGCGAAAACTATTGAGAATTAGGAAACGTTTAGCTGAGAAGATCGAAAGTTTATAATTTTCCTCACAGCATGGTACTAGGGTTCGCATACTTCTGACAAAGTTATAGAGGTGTTCTGGCCGGTCAAAGTACAAGGGGTCAGGGTACTTTTTCACGTAAAACGTGCATTCCGGAAAACGACGACCTGGCCATGGCGGCTTGCGCCCACGCATGGCATTTACGTTTTCGTTCGAATTTTCTGACCAAACTTAGGAAATTGATTTTATACGTCCTAAAGATGCTACAGGCCAATTTTTGGTTCGCGGGAATGCCATTTGATAGGTGTCGGCAGCGTTCTTGCTGGAAAAAACTGCGATCAGGCCGGACGATAGAAACGTTGACAGCAATACCTTTACGGCGTATTTTAAAGGATATATTGGTTTCTTTGTACTTATTATGATACATAGTAGTCATAAACGTGCAAGGGTGGCAAGAAATCGCCGAATCTAGCGACCATGCTGCACAACTTTGGTGTGCCGAAATGCGCCATTTTGCGGCCACCGCCTGGGCCAAGGTAACGCCATCCATGCCTGGTAAAGCTTCAGCATCGTTTTCCTATCGATGTTTGACATTTATATATACGTTCTAGCTTGTGTAGCACATTCTTTTTGCATTATTCATGCTCTTTCTTGACCCTGGCCTGGCCCCTTTCTAAAACACCCTTCTTAGATGCTTCCCTCAGTCTGTTGACCTGCCACAGGGTGATGGTGATAAGTTTTAGATGCTGTATGGGTTTGAATACCTCCATATATGTTTGTTATACATTTCCCATACACATATTGCATGATTGTGAGGCAGTTGGCTGGTCTCTGTGGCATCATCAAGCACGTAACTGGTGAGTAAAAGCTTCCCATTGACAGCATGTGCCACCAGGTGTGCTGGCCATCACCTGGCAAGCTATAGCAGCTTAGGCCTAGTTTATCCTTGCTAGGGCAGGCTGAAATAGGCTCAACGTCACTAGTTTGTTGGTGGCTGCCTCCTATAATGTATGCCTTGCGTAGGGTATCCGTACCACGTTACCTACGTGCATGGACAAGGTGGCACCTGCACATAGGTGCCATGCAAGGGCAGTGTGATGATGCAGTTATGTTTCCCCATCATTGTGGAAGGGAAATGTATTGTATGGCATGGTTGGGGGCCATATTAGTAGGTATTAGTAGGTAGTATGCCCACCCCTACCCCCTTGGTTGCTTTTTACCAACGGTACCCCTATGGGCTGTACTGGGTGTAACTGCTGGTATACCCACCCAAATGATGACCCCAATGGCTCAAACTGTTCAGCAACTAATTGTTTATCATCCCTGAAGTGGTAGGTGCCTAGGTCTTATAACATAATTCAAAATGCACATTCTACCAAAAATGAAAACGCGCGTCTCGACCCCCCTAACTTTGGCGGTAGTTTTCTATGGCCTACCCTGCAGATATGTTAGGTTGTGATAGCTCACCCCGAAGGGCAACTCATGGACATGCTTGACCCCCAAGGACAGCCCTTGGATGTTGGTAGGTTGGGTGTGGGGTGGTTTGCAAATTTAGCATTTTGCAGCCGATTTTTCGGCTTTAAATGGGACCAATGAGGGGTTAAGCAGTAAAAGTACACCATAGGGTGCAGAAAGGGTTTCACAGAAAATATGGAAATGAAACTCTTTTGGCACGCAGGCAACCACAAGACAAGCTTGTAGACAGCTGATCCCATCAAATATGCTTTGATCACAATACTCTTGAAACCACCACCACCACCACCACCACCACCACCACCACCACCACCACCACCACCACCACCACCACCACCACCACCACCACCACCACCACCACCACCACCACCACCACCACCACCACCACCACCACCACCACCACCACCACCACCACCACCACCACCACCACCACCACCACCACCACCACCACCACCACCACCACCACCACAACAACAACAACAATGTTATGTCACACAGGCATGCATACCTTGAGTGCGACTGCTTGCTCCGTGCCGGCAGCCGCGGGCCGTCCGCTGGGCTCATCCACCCGGTACGGGAATGCGCGGTGGATGCTGGCATACGCACCCTTCCCGATGCAGTCCTTGATGATGAACTTGGTAGAGGCTGTGGATGGCGAGATGCACGATGTGCAATTTGAGAAACATACTAGTCAGGCTTGGACCACTGCTCAATAGCGATCAACAGCGCAGGGATGGTTATGTGCTTTACATAATTGGCCCATGATTCCCTGCAATATGAAATTTTTATGAGTAAGATGATAAAAACATTGGATCTGTACAGCATTTGGCAAGGTCAAATGTTGCTGAAAGCACTTTAAGGCTTTGACAATCATGGGCCAGTGACAGTCTATGCTGACATTCGTGGAAAGGACAAATCACAAGCACAGATGCGGAGAAGGAGAAATCTTGCTTGCCCCAGGTATCCTGCAGAACAGGCATGTGCATCATATCTAATAATAGTACTATAAAATTTGTCAAATCTTACCAGCAAGCTCAAGCACACTGCCCAGCTTGGGGTCACGCTTCGCTTTCTGGAGCGTGGCCTTCCCTGGGAATTCACTCTGGCCATGGTTGATGAAGCCCTGCAGAAGCGAATGCATGCGATCCAAGGGCAAATGTGCTAAGGCCATGAATATAAGTCGCATCAAATTAAGCTAAGCTGTGCATTCACAATATCTCACTTAGCAAGTCCAAGCCAGGGATGGCAGGGCAATATACACAACAGCAGCGTTGCTGAGGGAACAAGGCAGTGCCCTCCAATGTTACGTTTGAGGTTGCAAGCAGGCCAAAGTACGCTTAAGAATATAGTATACTACAAGAAGACTGGGAAGGGTGTGAAAGTGGGACCATGGCCATTGGCTAGTCAGGCTGATGCGTGAATGTCTGTAAACTCAGCTAACATCTCAAGCATGGTCATGGCATGCTGCTAGCCATCAGCATTGGTGTGCCTTTCGGGAATTGCAGTCGGCAGGCTACGGTCGATGACCTGCGATCTAGGCTCAGGTCTGGGTATTATAGATGGCACGTACCTCATACGTGGCCAGGGAAGGTTGCAGCTGTTGCATCATCGCAGCAGTGAACGACTCGTCAAACGGATCAGGTCGCATTGATGAAGACAGCAGGCGACCCAAGTCAGCGAGGTGTTGACCCTTGGCGCCCGCAGGCGAGGCTGCAACTGCGTCACTGCCTGACTCAATGGCAGGCTCAGACGATGCCCGCCCGTGGTGGGACGCCTCGGATTGAGAGTCCGAGGCAGATTGGATTGGGCTGAGGGCTCGTCCTTCCCGTAGCATGCCCTGTGCAAGGAGCGAGGGGTGCGCAATAGACGGGATGGATTCATGGTATAAGTTGTGTACATTCCATGAGTGCTCCCGCTTTCTACTGGGAACCAGTGGGAGCTCCTAAATGACTCTTATAGAATATGCTGACAACCAGCATAAACCTGTGCGCATAAATAAATAACTCTACCTGGCCAAAAATGGCATTGATAAAATACAGGACACAGCGAGAAGACTACTCCCTCCTACAAATGGATTGGTACATCGGGAATTCTTCATGTCAATAGTTGTCATACTATGAAAGGTATTCCACAGCAAACTGGTAGGCATGGATGCGTGGTGAAGGACACACCTGGCCAATGCACAGGAGGCCGATTTCCACGCCTGAGGTTGCCAGCCGCTCAGGATTGACTGCATCCACGTCCGTCATGTTCTCATCCATGGCAGCTGCTCCTGAATGTTTTGCAGGCTCTCCCACTGTCATGCGTGCCGGCACGAAAGTTGAGAACCAATCCTGCGTGGCAAGAAAGATGTGTTGAGCATTTCGGTTAGTACACTAGAAGGTTGTGTCAGGAACGATATATACTACCATCCCACATCGCTCGCCCCCGTCATCAACTCTCTAGTTGCCTGAAATGCTGCCTCTGAAAAGAAAAAAGAAATCAGGGCACGCCTGCCGATGATTGCCAGAGCCAGGAGGAAGGTGCTACTCAAAAGAAGCAGCACAGGCGCCAGCGCGAGTAGATGCAATGACAGGACCAACCTCGGATGTAAGGGCCCGGGTGTAGTCGCCTGGTTCCTCGGCGCTAGCGAGGGCCTTTCCGGCAGACCCTGGGGCCAGCGTGCCACCGTGCTGCTCCTGGGATGCAGGTGTGCTCTGGGGGCGGACAGCAGAAGGTGCTGCCGCTGCCACACGATGCGCATCCGTGTAAGCCAGATGGGGGTACAGCGCGGCGCCTTCCACGTCACCCCAGACCACAAAAGAGTCACGTTCTGGCATGGCATCGTCGGCTGTAGAGGCCATCTGGAACCTGCGCCATCAGAGCAAACAGAAACCCCGTAACAGTAGCATCGTTCCTGTGAGCCAGTGCCCATAAGATGTGTGTGATGCTCGCACTCTCAATCATCCAAGTGCCACGTATGACCGGCAGCGTTTCCTTTGTTACAACTGGCAATAAATCGCGAACGGCATTACCATAAGCCAGATGGGTCCCTAGTCAGCAAGGCAGGATGTGCTCAGCAGCCTGGCTGATTATGGTTAGAGCGGAACCAATGCACTCTGTGGGAAAAAATTGCACACAACAGTAAGGTAGAATGTAGGTGGCATATGCTAAAAGACACGTGTGCGCAAAGCAACACAACATACCACTAACTGACTAACACCACTTACTCGCTTGCAGCAGCGCCCTGTCCCAGCGCAAGGCTTTCCTCTGCCTCCTCCACAAGAATGACGTCATCCTCGATGTTTTCTCCCGCTGCAGCCCTCTCATCCTGTGACCGGACATTGCACAGCTGGGCCGCACGTGCAGCACTCAACGGCTGCAGTATGGCTGCCTCCACCTGTCCGCCAGTTTAACAACACACATCCAGTCACGCATGTGAAGCCTTGAGTAAAAACATCTCCACAAATGATGGTCAGGCGAGCATACATTGCGGCAGGCAACCATCGTACAAAACGCGAGTACCGTTTTCCAACTCATCCTGCAGAAACACTCTTTAACGCAGCAGTGCATTGTACATCTATGCGCTGAGCTAGTACATATCTTGCTGGTTGCTGTAGCAGCAGATGAAACAGCGCAGTGCGCCGTCCGGGGTTAGAGCCTACCCTTCCCCACGTTTTCCTAGCTGTCCTTCCGCCTATTGAAGACAGAATCCCCCTGCTTAGAACAAAAGGAGAAGTGGAGAGCAAGGCCAGGCTTACCTCAGGCGATCCAAGCGCACGGGGAGCAAGCCGAGGCATCCCGAGAGGCCCCCCCGTGGAGCGCGGCTGGTGCTGAGACACATTCTCCTTGTCGTCCGCGTCACCACCGCTCTCCTCGCGCATCAACAGGATCTCCCCATCGCTGTCTTGCCGTGCCATTTGCGGGAGTGGGCGGGTCACGAAGTCATCATCCACGAAGATTTCCAGAGCACCAGGGGCGCCCAGGGACACCGCTGGCGAGGGTTCCGCGAGGCCCCGCGGTCCCTGCACCGTTGCTGCCAGGGGTGCTCCCTGGCCCCCAGCCTGAGAAACCAATGGAGCGCTGGTCCCCACCACTGCTACCCCGGCTCTCCCATTCTGTGCATCTGCACCCACACGGGAAGATGACGTGGTGCCAGCAAACGCGGCGCTGAACATGCTGCCCACGTCATTGTCCACGCATCGGCTGGCGCCCGCCCCCGCACGCTCTGGCTCGGTGGACAGCGGCTGGTTGAACATGGACATGATGTCCGCGAGCGCCATCTTGGTATTGATGGTGGGGTCCACCAGCGTGGCCCGCACGGGGGAGTCCGGGGGGAGAACAAGAGGGAGAGGCTTGTCAGGTACCACGATAGCAGGCAGGGCTTCCGGGGCCGGGTTCTCCTCCCCAGGCGGCTGCGTGAATGCGGCTCTCTCTGCAGGCTTGCTCACCTGCTTGAGATTCTCTAGAGCATGCTCAAGAGACTGGGCAGCGCCCGTTGCGCGTTCCCCAGGGACATCCCTGGCACTGCCCAGGGACAGGCCTTGGATCTGGGCAGCCACTGTTGCCTCTGCCAACGCCGCGACTCCCTGCAATTATATAAGTTGAGCATAATGTACCCACGAACATAAGGTAAGCAAACAATGGGAAATAAAATCGTCCTTCGTGTTTCAAGAACATGTTTACCACTTTGCCGAAAATAATATCGTCTGTCTCTGGGCATGATCAACTCAACGAATGCAATGGCAGGCAAGCAACTTGTTACAGAAACTATGAAAGCACAACAATGACGGTCACACAATGCAAAAGTATCTGCAAATGGTGGACCAGGAACCTTGTCCAAAATATGCTGCTGAAGCGCAACACCGAATGCTGCCCTCGCTTTCCGGACATCCTGTCCTGATCCCGAAATCCTGTTGGTGCAGGGGTCGCTGCGCACACGGCTAACTACCCCACCGGGCCATGCCGCCACCTTGGCGATCTAAATAATCCGTGACGCTGTCAAAGATGGTGCTACTTCTTAGTGCCTGGCAGCCATGGAAGCGGGAAGCAACGGACAGAGTGTTGCTACCTGCTTGCAGACTAGCTGCAGCTTGTACCCACATCTGCTGCTCCTCTGTGCGGCGCTTGGGGCAGCTGTGACAGCCCTGGGACTTGCAATGAAGCAGCGGTAGATGCCACCTTGGATGGTGCCTCCAGTGATTTGATAGCCTGCTTGCAGTATTAAGGTTTACAGAAAGCCATGCAGAGACAAAGAAAATCAGTCGGAACTGTTGAAATTTCTAAAAACGACTGATCGTAACCAGCAATGTCGCATATTATTAGCAAAACAGCAGAAGTGCTAGCTTCACAGAAGGAATGAGACTGCCGGCCGGCCCCCCCCCTTGGTGAAGAGACAGAGCAGGGGGGGAAGAAGGGGGCGGGGAAGCATGGTACTATGCATATAATAGCGACACCATGTACACTCTATGAGGCACAATTTATTGCTTACCTGGTTACGATGAGCCCACTGCGCAGCCCTTGCCTCCTCAAAGCACATCTCGTCCTCGGGACGCAGTGTGTGGCTTTTGATGAGGGACTCGTGGAAACCCATGATGCTCTTGGGGCGGGCCTGGGCGGCTGCCCCTGGCTGGGCCTCCCCGTTGTCATCTGCTGGCTCACGGGCAGGCTCGGTAGCATCTGGTAGGAGGGGGTGGTGTAGAAAGGGCGTGATGGTCGTGGATAACAACCATGTACAAAACTGTTACTCACCCCTGATGTACTCTGGGTGATGACCTTGGCTAGGTGGTCCGTAGTCGAAGCCATTAAACATGGATGTAGACGAAAGAACCAGTCAGACACATCCACAAAAAGGAAGTTGGGGGGATACGAGACAGTGGCGGATTCAAAAGGTGGATGTGGGTAACCACCAGGCCGTTGACTGAAGGGAATCTGGACCGAATCGGTTACCACACGGTTTATCCACAAAGCGAGCAGCACATGGAAGGAGCATACATGTAGTTGCGGAGTGGCATATCTTGCGCACCTGTTGTCGCGTGTTTGGCAGGAGCCTGGAGAGCTTCCTGTGGTTGTAGCGATGCTTGCCGCTGAGGGGCAGCTGAGGCAGAGGTCGCAGGTGCGGATACCGCTGCCACAATTTCTGCCTGCGCCTGCTTCTTGATGTTCTTCAGGGGGTCTAGGAGCAGGTCTTCTGAGGCAGAACCCCGGCCGCTGTGTGTATGACTGCGTACAGAGCAATGGATGGTTGCATTCAGAAAACTATGAACTTGTGAGAACACGATATGAGGTATCTTGTTAAGGCTGACAAACGCGAAATAACTCACCCCAAAGGCCCAACCGAATCGTCTCATCTGCCTTACCCTAGCTCTATAGTCTTGACATTCCTTATCACAAAAAATTGTTAGTGGACAAAGTGGATTGCATGCAAGGCCATCTGTGTGCAGCTAGCTTTTCTATATACTGTAGTCAATGTGCGATTAATGAATAAGCACGTGACTGCGTCACGTGGGTGCCAATACAGAGTAAAGGAACCTTCAACCCTATATACACAGTGAGAAGGAGGGAGGGCTTCTCTCACTGCCGCAAGTGGGCAGGCCACAGAGCACTCTCTCCACGGCATGGTGCATCATGCCGGGGCGCAACACTGTGGGTGCAATGTGCGATAGGGGCCATTAACTTGCTCCGTTAACTCCACTAAGCACAGGGCGTCCATCCAATACATCAGCCAATGAGGGACAGTGAGGAAAAGGGTTGACACACCTGTGCAGGACCGGGGGCCCACCCTCGAGGCGCTGCCTCATGCTGGGGGCTGTGGCACTGGCATCCCTCTTGGCTGCCTCTTGTCTGCTCCAGGAGAGAAAAACAGAAAAGGTCACACAGATTAGCAGTTACTGAGATGTCCACCCTGATGATATCCGGTAGACGTGGCAGTACTTAAAACGTCGGTGTTCTCGCCACGCTGCAAGAGCTCGTTGCAAAAGGCATACAGCCAGTGTAAATCTCCTTACATCCTAAAAGCCATCAGATGACAACATGGCGAAGGGCACACGCTGAGTGACTGTAGTTCTGGCAGGCAGAAGATTTGACCATTAAAGGTATGGCAACCAATTTGCAGCCATGTTGACATTTGAAATGGGAAATATGGGAAGATGGGTGGCATTGACCCCCAGAGTCTATTTGCTGGCCGTCTTGATGCAAGTCTACCCGAGTCACGAGAGATTACCTGACGACGTGCTTGTGGTTGACACAAGCATGTGATGGGGTGAATAACATGCAGAAATGCCCATTCGATCCAGTTGATGTGTCACAACGTCCCATGGTGAGCCAAAAACTTACTGCTGGAACTCCTCATCCACGAAGATCTCCAGCGTGTTTGCGGGCGTGGCATCATGGCGGGTAGACGGCTTGGTGGCGGCGGAGAGCTGCGGCATTGTGGGAGCCAGGACAAAGGGGTAGTGTGCATGTGAGCACTCTACAGAATGGCAAGGTTTGACTCATAGCCAGCAACAGCATGGAAATGTACTAGTACGGAAACTCAAAAGAGTCAATCTATGATATAGTAAAAGGCATGTTGAGTTATTGCATGGCAGTGATGTTGCAAGATATCGCAGCGCGAAGAATCACACATGCACATGGTAAGCATGGCAACCACCTGCAGACGACCACCCCAAAAGTTGCTTGTTGCTGCTTGTTAAGTTCAGCTGCTTAGTGGGTCCTTTGCGCTGCCTTAACTTCATATTGGGTTAAAAAGAGCAGTATCTATTGCCTTGTTTGTAATCCTACAGAAGTCATCATGCCCAAAAGCACGCAAAAAATGCACGAACATCGAAGAAAACATGGCGTGCCACGACTTCCCCTGACCCACCGTGACCCCTGCCCATGCCGACGGTTCCTGCTGGTTCTCCTTTCGCCGTTCCTGCTGCGTGGGCAGCGAGCTCCACGACTGGGAAACACTTCCACCGGCAGCCGCTGAGAGCACACAGAAAAAAGCAAAGGCAAACAGGCACACATGGCTTCAACAAAGTAAAGATACCATTACCTCAGTTCTTACATGCGAAACACAGTGTAGCCAACCTACGATTGGTAGCAAAAGTCATTGAAGGCTATACAGATTCCAGCTGGTAAGCAATGGCGGATGTGCGACGTCGAAATAATCTGATGGCACAGGTTGCATCAGCGCGCACACAGGAAACAAAAGCAAGTCTTACACAATTTATCTCTATCTGGCTAAGAAATAGTGGGACGCTGGCTTGACCTAAGCAGCTGGTTGTACTCGACACTTGAAGGGTGGGTCGGTCAGCGGGTGCGGCTAGATGTTGCAGTATGGCATCATCTCATGTGCACATCTTGTGGGGCAGTGAGGCTGATTGGCCTGTGAAACAGCAGCCAGCTTGTCATTCGTAGCTGAGTGGGAGTACTGAACGCACAAGTGTTGACATGACTCACCACCTGGCCATGGATGTGTGGTCGCCTGGAGTTTATTGGAAGCTGCTGATCCAGCTACGAATTCTTCATCCTCGAAAACTTCCAACCTGCTGCTGCAGCCAGCGCGGCCAATGAATAAGAAAAAAAAAAGGAAATGGTCAGAACAAAGAACAAAGCACTTATCCTGCACAAATGGCAGGAAGGCGATGACAATGCTTCCATAATAATAGTTACGATATTTGGGCAGTAGATGCCTCCTCTTGGGCCCAAATAGCTGTGACATCACAATAACAGCCTTAGAAAATCAGTAAGCAAGTACAGTCATACCCGCGTTAAATTACGATCGCCGCCAAAATCCGGGCATCGTAACTTAACGCGGGTATGTAGCCTTAACGGTAGAATTAGGCTAGCAGCCCACCCCCTCCTCCTCTGACAGACTTCTATACAGCAATCGACAGCTCTCGTCAAGCCCATCCAGCTGCAGCATCGAAGTCGCCCAAAGTCCATATTTCCGGCCAGATGTTTTGCGAAAGGTGGGCGGTGAGATATACGCCGCCAACATTTGGGCGTCCTAACTTAAAACAGGTACGTAACCTTAAGATTCGTAACTTAATGCGGGTATGACTGTAGTACTACACACAACCTGGGGGATGCTGCCCACAACGCTAAAATCCCCACATCTATGCTAGTGCAACCCTCCAGAGGAATGACTGATCTCAAAAGCTCACCTGTTCTGTTGCCCCTTGGAACGCTTCGTCTGCTGGGAGGCAGGAGCAGACGCAGCGGGATAAGACGCCCCCACTGCTGCATGGCTCTGTTCCAGCCGGCCCCTGCCACCCACATGGGCCAGGGTGGACCGTGGTGCTGGCTCGGGCTCCTCATCAAGCTTGGCGTCCCCTCCCTGGTCACTCCACGAAAGTTGGGGGCAGTGCCAGTAGAGCCATCAGAGATCTAGGAATGCCCAGGTGAGTGCATTCATTCATAAATAGGTATCCAGAAGGCTGGAATCAGGGATCAAGTGGTGCATGGGAATTCTTCACAGAAATGCTGACAATGACATCAACCCAGCAGCATGCCAGCGTCTTCCGCAGCTGGGTACATGCGGCCAATACTGGCCCATGGGCCTTTCTCCTCTCGCTTACCTCCTGCATTTTCCGCTGGATGCGCATCGCCATGCGGTGCTGGAAGGCCTCGTACTTTTGCTTAAGCCGCTCCAAGGGCACGGCTTGCCTGTTGCAGCAGGGAAGGAGTACGACAGAAACGTCCCGTACAAAATGGGGAAGCAAATGGAGGTATGCGGTGAGGAATCGTACTATTGAAAGTATGACCCACAGCCACGGTCAGCACAATCAGATGTCCACGGCCCTGAATAGCAAAACATGAGCAGCAAAGGTGTATTGAAGCGCATATGTGTGCATGCCTGTCACACAATTCAGCAGATATCCGTTGTCTGATACGGCTTTGCAGAGAACGAACGAACTCCATCTATGGACCATATGGAAGCCTTAGTCAGATATATAATAATGCATTGATGACAGCTGGTACCATGACAAGCGATATTTGGCAACAACATCCTAACAGGCCCTTGCAAATCAGCACCGCACTAGGATCAAAATTTTGCGTAGTTGGGACGTACCGGTTGATGCCTTGCTCGTAGACCGCATTGGCAGATTTGAAGACGTGATTGATCTCCAGGAATGTGGCATATGCTTCGTAGTACAAGCTGTGGCCCTGGCCGATGTCATTAGCCTGTAACAAGGGCCGAACACCCAGGCAAGAAACGGAACGATACAATGTCGTCCAAAAAATGCAAACAAGGTTAGCTAGAGAAATTAAAACCACACTGACCTGTACTAACCTGTAGTAGGCAAATTGGTTAACTGCATCAAAAAGCCTATGTCTACTACTTTCTGCCAGCCTCATGCTACAGTGTCCCTAGGCATGAACCGAGACCTTTCAACATGAACCCTTGCATGGTGAATCCTGAAATAAACTGCAAGACTCTGGGCCGGTGCACGACTATCATCATGCATGCAAAGCTTGTATGCAGCAGTCTGAATCTCATGAGTGGACAGTGGCCATACAGGCACGAAAGGGATTCTTGGGGGCCATACATGCACAAGGTAACCGTGCTACTGCACACAAAGTATTTGACTGCTGGGCTGGAACACGGAATGCACTGTAAGAACTCGAATTGCCGCTGCACGCTACTTGCTTAGGCATTGGAGCTGCTATTTTGCAGTACTCACGTGCGGTTTAGAATGGTAAAGTTCAAGCTGTTGAAGCACTGCAGGGCAGCGCTTCATTCGCTGTCTTAGTGCACAAGTGAGAAACAAGGTGCGTGAACAGCTTGCGTAGCGAACCAGGGACAACGGCTCACCTGAAGAAAACTGAAGATGTCCTTGGGATCAGGGCAGTTATCAGCCTGCACGGTTCGCAACAAGGAATGAAAAGCCACGCACATGCTTAGTCATGTGACATGTCCCTTTGATATATTACATGTGCATGCCCTGTGATTATCATCGGCTTGTAAATTCCACCTGTGGCTACAGAGTACAAGAGGCGACTCTACAAAACAGGAACCACTTGATACGCTAGTAGGGTGGCATGCAGTTTGGCTAACAATACCAAGCTGCCTTACACAGATGGACACAGGTCAGGACTGCCTACTAGGGCAACCTGTGCGAAAAAATGCACGGCATACTCTACAATTACCCAGTAGTAGAGCTGATACAAGTAACATCAAAAGCAAGCTTACACGCGAATTTGTAAGACGGTGAAGGATTCAACAGACTCTGCCTACTTTACACTTGTGTTCATAAAGCAATTCTGTACCTAAGAAGATAACTTACGTAAAGGATCCAGACACGCAGGTACCGGACATCCTCCTTGTACCGCACGTCCCGCAGGAACAGCCGAGTGCACTTCTCCAGAACGGGGACCAGTTCTGCCTTGCTACCCGCAGTAGGGAACTCGTTCTGTATCCACTTGACCAGCCTGTATTTAAACGCACAATGTTGTTCATCATCGTCAGGTACTATGCCAGAAAGTAGTTGGATCTTAGGAGCTAAATTGTTCTAAGGTCTCCAGAAATAACAACTCGCTTGGAAAAGTGGAAACAAACTCATCATGGCAGTACTGTCAAATTAATGCTAAACAGGCGAGCAATGGAGCAGCTGTTGCTTGATGTTGCACACGTGTATAATTTGCCAGCTGCACAAAAGTGTTGCATGACTATCTAACCTCTGCAGACTGGGCCTAAAACTCACAAGATACTAAAAAATTATACAGTGATGAGTGCCTCCTCATGTACAGATGCTAGGCGTGCATATAGTGTAAACAACCATGATCCGCTTTGACAAACGAGGAATATATTGACAATGAGGTAGCTGAAGTTCCCGCGGGTTCTCTTACTTGAGCCATAAGTCGAGCGGGTCGCTTCCTTGGTACTCCTCGATGGCCTTGGCGAATGCCCTGCGTATGTCCCAAGTTTAGAACAATGCAAAAGATGACGAGATGGATTATAGACCCAAGATCATTATATTCTCAGAACCGAGTTTCGATTACCTCCATAGAAATTGCTCATAGCTGTAGCAATGTCCAAGCTCTAACTGGGAGCATAGAAATTTAACATTTTTGCCTGTTTAAGCATGCATCTTTCCGACAAGGGGCCATTCACTTCCCAACTTGGATGCAGACAGCAACATACCTTCTTTTTTCGTCTAATGCTTCAGCCCTTGATCGCGGCCCCTTCTCATGTTCCAGCAAAGAAGTGCAAAGGGCTTGTGCATCCCTTCCCCTTCGCAATGGCTGCACATTCTCTTTACTGAGCTCCCATTCAACCTCCGGACGTGATGAAGGCTCCGCCATGGGAAAGTGAGGGGATGATATAATGAGTTATGGACTTTATGACAATGTCGAGCAGAAACTTAATTCACTGGATACATGCAGCATTCAGCAGAGTCGAATTTGGATACATGATTCTTGCGCCAATGTCATGCATGCAAAACCGGTCGCGCCATGCGTTTGCCTGCGGTGCTCGTGGAGTGGTAATCCACTGTATAAATCTCTAGGTACAGCGCGCAGTGCTGTTCCTGAAACCAAAGTTTTATTGCACCGGTCGAGACAGTTTGCACGAAACACACGGTCATTGTCAAACGGCTTCTTCGGGAGCCCGCGAAGGACGCTGGTGAATGCCAATTCAAAATTGGGCTCTGTGCGGCAGCGTCTGCCCGTCAACTGATAACAGGACGGGACAAGAGTTACTTGTAGTATTTGTTGTTTTTGTGTCCCAAGCCGCACATGGGCAGCATGGAATCTATATTTACTAAAACCTTACCAGCCAACACTAGATCTCAAATCCAAGTATTCGTACAACACGTACACAAAATCTTTTCATGCCGTACTCAGGTTGGGTTGTTTTCTGGTTCGTTAGAAATTTATACTGGCATCCCTCGATTCCAGTATAAAAGTATAAATTTCGGGGAAATGGGTATATTTTATTAGCCAATTATGGACCAAAGAGGTGAGAGGGGAAATGAGTATCAGCGAATCCTAATTAGTATCAGCGAATCCTAAAAGTATAAATTCCAGTTTGTTAGTCAGTTAGTTGTATACCACTCCGCACATGGAAAGCAGATTTGTACTAGTACTTGTGCCTGTTGTTGTTTGTTGTTGTTGTTGACCGTCCCCCAACTGTACCTTGTGGATTAATCAGTGCAATGCTTCCAGACGTGCTGGCAAAAAGGCCACGTGGAAAGGCGTGCTGTCATATCGGTACATAGTTTACTCGAGCACCCCATGGCGCGTAATAAGATCTTATGCACGTTAGATATTCGCCACACCAATTATTAAGGATAATACCCCTTTTTACATCTCTGGTTATACTTGGATAATAAATATACCCATTTCCCCGAAATTAAGGATAATACACAGCAACGAGCAAATTGTGGGAGTGATGATCACGTGCATGCTGCTTGAATTGGCAATCATCACTGCATCATGGGGAAAATAACGATATTCGCTTTGAACACTTGTCCTCATTGCGCCAAAGCGAAAGCGCTCCTTAAGAGCAAGGGATGGCCATACGTAGAAATCTCGCTAACGGATTATCCAGAGAAACGATCGGACATGCTTAAGCTAGCCGACCGATTGACCGTTCCACAGATTTTCTTCGGAGAGAAACACATCGGCGGTATGGATCATATTTCTAGTAAATTGTGATGATTAGCGATACCTACTTGCAGGGTTCTTCGTGATTCGCTCATCACGTATATTCTGCCGCTCGCCGTATCATTCTCAACCTGAATAACTTGCCAGTGCTTGGGCATGCCCAGTTGTCTACACTACACTGGATCCCTGCTGTCTCAAAACTCCATAGAAGAACATTGGATTCTAGAGCTAGAGGCTGGCCTGATTCCTTGTGTGATTTATCCCTACATTCAATGCGCTGCACAGGGGCGTCCGACCTGGAGGCTCTTGAAAGTTCAGGCCAGCTGGATGTTTTGTACGAAGAGCTGAAAAATGCTGCAGAGTCATCAAATCCGCTTCTGCAGCCACCGTCCTGGCCGCCTGCAGAGCAGCCCAAAGTCAAAGATCGCACTGACGAGCAGATTTCAATCGGATCCACTTCTATTACCTATGAGGTACTTGCATTCATGATGCTTGGATCACCTTGTTACTTCGCCCTCTCGTTTCGAGACGCAGACTAGTACTCATACCTAGCGCTTGCATGCCAGCCATGCGCACCGCCTCCCCCTCCCCCCACTCCCAGATCCACACACAAGTGCATACACCCTCACACGCACACACAGACACACACACACATGGGTGGGGCGTACCAGTACAAGTGGGTGCAACAACCCACCCATGTGTGTTTGTGTTGTGGTATATACACACATATACCTGGAGTGCGGCAATGCACGCATGCAACAAGCACCCCCTGTTCCACCACATGGGAACAATGGGATGCATGCGAACCTCCTACGAGCTTGCTAACCGCACATTCGCAGCTAGAATTATTCCTGGGAAAATGCAAGGGTAAAGAGAGATGTGGGTCCTCTCCCCAGACGGTTCTTGGTTCTTCAAAAGGTTCCCGTTTGTGGGTTAAAGACAGCATGTCATAAGGCAGGGAGTGCTATCGTCGCTCTGGTCTGTTTCATGGAAACTAAACGAGTGGTTCGAATCTGCTGTGTGTGCCCTTAATGATCTCTTATTTGTTGTAATGATGATTGTGCTTGGGCTTTATTCTGTCATGGTAAGTGCTTATTGTCATGGTAGCCGCTAATTTTTTCCTGCACTTTGCTTGCTGCTGTATTCTCTCTCTCTCTCTCTCTCTCTCTCTCTCTCTCTCTCTCTCTCTCTCTCTCTCTCTCTCTCACACACACACACACACACACACACACGCGCGCGCGCGCGCGCGCGCGCGCGCGCGCCTCCCCCACCCCCCTCCCCCCTCCCCCTCAACACACACACGCACACACAAACTTGTACTTTTCCTTCTGGATTCTGTTGGCTGCTGCCACTTTTATAGGCATTGCCTGTTTCCTTTCTCTGATAGCTATTACAAATTACATGTTTGGTTGCTTGCTTTTGTTGTTTGATTACAACACTTGTTCAGTGGTACCAGGAAAGGCCACCGCTCCCTGCCCTTTTCTTGCCCCTTGCCTGTTCGTCTGCGTCCTTGCTGTCGTCTGCCGCACTGCTCAACAGCCATGTGCCATCCTCTTTACTGACTCCTGGATGAGGTCAGCATGGAAGGGCGGTGGGTGCGCACAGGGGGAGGAAGTAAAGGGAGATTGAGAGGCTAAGGTGATTGAGAGAGAATTGCGGGGGAGGCGGGAAGCTCGCTGTGGCGTAGCTCTGCTTGCAGTCATTACTTGTACCCTTCCGACGCGACGCAAGACTGCCCTCGCTCGCCCAGTGCAGCACGTACGTATATGCCACCTGGCGCACACGGGCAACGGGGCACTAAGTATCCCCACTGACAACCACGATCCACCTTACCATCATGATGCCACAAATCACGACGGCGCAGGCCCTGATGGGCATCCTGGGCTCGGAGCTGGACATCCGCGACCGCCAGTATCACTTGCGCTCATACCGCAGCTGCTTCCTGGGCACCCAGCTCGTGGATGTGCTGATGAGGCACTTCCCGCTGGCTACCCGGGAGGCTGCGGTGGCAGCCGGCCAGCAGCTGCAGCGGATGGGGCTGTTCGATCATGTGGTGCGCGACCACGAATTGAAGGACGAGCCGCTGTACTATCGGCTGCAGGTGAGACCGGGGGGGCTCTCTATCTCTTTTTGTGATGTTGGGGTGGGGGGAATAGGGGATAGTGCTCGTTGGTATTGCAGACACTGGGCTTTTCTGGCGGTGGGAAGGATGCCCAACATGACGAAGCAGGGATGCAAATAGAAGGGTGGCATGATTTGCCTTATCGATGAACAGAGCCAAACAAAAATTTCTGAGGACATACCGAGGCTATTGTGTGTCCCCAGATAGCCCAGTGGTTGGGATGTCTGGCAGTGGGTGAATTTCTGAGCATCGCGCAATACAGTGTCATCAATCTATCCATGATGACTGGCATCTGCGGCGGGTGGCTAGGTGCTTTCAGGCACTAGGTGTAGGCAGTGCGTACCTGCGATGGCTTACGATTCCTATAATTCCGCTCATGCCACCGTGGTGGGGCAGTCGTGTTCTTCCCTGGTCTTGCGTATGATCCATCTCAGACCGATTCGCCAGCGCTTTAGAACCATTTGCCACCCCTTTCTGGAAACTTTGGCCAGTTTCCCGAAGCATTTGTCAACTTTTGTGACCCATTTGTCAATTAAAATGATGACTTGTGCGCTTGCAATCAACCCTGGCACAGCGTGACGAGGACCCCATGGTGCTCAACACGCGCCGGCTGTGGACTGATCGCGTGGACGTGCCACTTGTCACGGTGGGGGCGTGCAAAAAGGCGCTCGACGCGCTCCTCACGGCACACAGAGACAGCGCCGATGGCCTCGTGGATTATGCTGCTGCCCGCGACGATCCCAAGTTTGCCGCATTTGAGGACATGGTGGGTCGCGCGGCAGCTATAGTGAATGGCTCCGCTTCTGGTATGTTGTGATATATTTGTTGCGATAGGGCTAGGTGGACACATGGGTCGGTGAACGAAGGCCCTGATTCGGAGGGGGACAAAGTGTAGTGGCCCACTGTACTCAGGTATTGTATGGGTTGTATGCGCCTTGGCCACGTATTTCCTTGAAAGGCTCCCCTTTGCACAGTTACCAGGATCCTATTCTGTACCTGCTGAGCTGTATTGCTGATTCCGTTGTTTGTCCGAGACCGCCTGCCGCACTAACCACACCTGCTCCTCTTGCCCCACCAGGTGGCGGAGATCCAAAAGCACTCACTGGGTGACATGGACGCGACCACCACGCGGCTCGCCTACCTCATCAACGTGTACAACCTACTTGTGCGGCACGGTTTTGTGCGCGTGGGGGCCCCCAACTCTGCATGGGAGCGCGGAGGTAGGCGGTGCGGAGCTACGAATGTGCAGTTGGTTGGTACTGGTGCTTGCCTACCTCGTGTCTGCCCTCCCTTGAGCCTTGAGCTTGATGAAACTTTTTCGTTTCAGTCATACGTTCTCAGATTGTGGAGAACGTCTAGTGCAGCTGTACCATAGTCAGGTCATTGATGCTGTGGATCTCCATGAGATGACCAGTGCATGCTTTCATCGCGAGCATGCTGGGATATGACTTCCCCTGTCCCCCCCGCCACATGCCCACGCCATGCCTGCCCTCTCATGGCTGCCTGCTCGTGTGCTGTCTAGCGATTGTGCCAGAATGCCTTGAAAGAGCCTGAAAGTCCTTCCCTGGGCTTATTACCTGAAAGCTCAGGCCATCTGCAGCGTTTGTGATCCATGCGCTGCGGTCATGCGCATGGAAAATTATGTACAGTGTCATATTTTGTGGTAGGGCCCTTGACTTTTGCAGGAGGATGGCCCTGCCTCTTTTCAGAACATGCATGTTAGGAATGTCAATATTCAGAGCATTTTCCTGAGTCTGCTGCCGGGAAGTAGCTTTTAGTGCTTCGTTTCTTGGACTGAGCTGCTCTGCATCCAACCTCTCCTATGTTCATTCGTTCTATCTGTCGGCCGTGTTTCCTTCATGCTTGAAAGCGATCTCCCAGCATTCTTCCAGGGAGTGAGCTACAACATCGGCGGCCACGTGTACTCCCTGTCAGATATCGAGCACGGGATACTGCGCGGGAACCAGGTCAGCAATGCCTTTCACGGCATGGTGTGCTGAGCTGTCAACTTTTCTTTTGGGGGTAGCTACCCCGGCGGAGGGGGGGGGAGGAGAGGCAAGGTGCGCAGGCCGGCAAGTTGAAGGGTTGGTAGCTGGGTGCGCCAGCACTTGCGGAAGGGGAAAAATGTGGGTAGGAAGGGCGGGGGGTGCATGGATTGCGGTGGGGAGGCAGAAGGATGGGGGAAAGAGATCGGGACACACCTACGGAGGGTGAGGTAAGGGTGGTTGGAAGTGGGGTGATTTCTGGCTGCCTGATGATGCCTGGCTGACAGGGGAGGTATGGTGGGAGGAAAAATAAGGCTAGGGGAAGGAATGGGGGGGAGAAACTTGGGCGGGTGGGAGGGCTTTGGAAGGGTTGGGCGTGGGTCGAATGCGCATGTTGTCTCCCAAGCGTTAATAGTGCTTGGTGCAACACAGTCTACCTCGGGGTAACACTGCGGCATGGATGATCAGGTTGCTTGGCCATGGTATCTGGATAAAATCAAAGTTGACCGATGGATTTTTATCAGGCCAAACATGCTTGCTGATTTATCAATCAAGAAGCACGTGACTGCGTCACGTGGGTGCCAACACAAAGAAAAGGACCTCCAACCCCTATACACAACGAGGAGGGAGGGCGCCCTTGACTAGCTTGCACTAGCTTCTCTCACTGCCACAAGTGGAGAGGCCACAGAGCGCTCTCTCCACATCCTGGTGCAGGCGCAACTGTGGGTGCAATACGACAACAAGTAGGCTGACGCAATGTGGATACTAGGAAGGTCAGGTGCGGTCAGGTAATTGGTGCACAGTATAATTATAAAAACTTTGTTTGAGGCACAAGCAAAATGCCTGCTGATGGGGTCTCTGAAAGTCTAACATGGCTCCTTGTGTGATACCTGCGCTGGACCCTGCGTGACAGCCTCCGCCCTTTTCGTGGCGGCGGCCGTTCGGCGAGAATGACCCCCGCAGGGAGTATGCGCTGTCGCTTCCAGTCGACCCACGCATCCACTTTGCTCTCAATTGCGGAGCGAAGTCGTGTCCCCCGATCAAGATGTACACAGCGCAGGCGGTGCAGGTGAGGCCGGCTGCAGGGATATTGCCTTGTATTTCCCTTCGCTAATGTATATACTACAAGCTAATTATTAGAGAGTAGCTAGTAGTGGCTACTCTGCAGGTTTATGATGGCTTAGTTTTACATGGTCTGTTCCGTCCCTTCCATCCCTTCATCCATTGTTGCTTTTGGTACTTGTTTTGGCTTGTCATTAGTTTGGTAAGTTTTGCTCCCTTTTTCTTCCCTAGCGCGCCATCGTCTTCTGATCGGAGGCCTGGTTGAGCACGTGGCGTGCTGAGGAAAAGAAGGTTGGTTGACGGATTGCAAGTTCACGACGAATTCACGACGTATAAATGATTACAGGAGTCTGGCATCCTTGAAATGGCTGAGTGTTGTTCAAGGACCGTTTTCAAAGAGAGGTCGTGACGGGGGCCAGCGTCTCCCATTTTGCTACTATGATTAGCCTGGCATGCGTTGCCGCGGTACACTGGATAGTTGCCCTGTGGCAAGTTCAGAATGTGGCAGGCCGCTTCCTTGTCACACTGTTTGTTGCTCGATTCGAGTCATCGACAAGCGGCGTATGCGCTGCATGGAGCTGTGAGCCATTGCAGCACAGGTAGTTGCAGCTTTCGCAAGGGCGCCTACCATGTTCGGCAGCATCCAGGCTGTGTCCGGATTTTTCACCTGCCTGTTCGCAGACCCCTTATCTCTTAGGGTGCTGCCACACTAGGGTGATCCCCCTGTCGCACACCAACCTATTGCAAAGCGTTATGTCTGCAGTGCACGCAAGTTATATTCACGCACGGTGCTGGGGTTCATTCAGACACCCGCAAGTACAGTCGCTACCATCCCCACACTCCCCTGGGAAAGGAAAACTCCTGAGGATCCCCCCTCAAAAAGAGTCTCAGCTCGCAAGGATTGGGTGATTCATACGCCTACTTCCATCCCTTCCATTCCCGTCATTGTTCATTGGCGCAGGAGGAACTTCGGATCGTGGCCATGGCTTCCCTCGAGGACGACACCAATTGCCGGGTGGACGAACGCGGCCGCACGCTGTGGCTCACCAAGCTCTGCCAGTGGTACGGGGCTGACTTTGGGTCGAGTGGCGACCAGGTGGCCCGCACGCTGCTCGCGTGGCTACGCGGAGAGAAAGCCGCCAGTTTGCAGCGGCTGCTGGATTCAGGTGGGTACTGTAATGCGTGGAGGTGTGCGTTGCCGGTGGCCAGCGTGGTAGGCAGGGGACTGGATGTAGATAGGTGGGGAGACTTCTGGCCTTGCCGACTTGTACTTGAACAAGAGTAAATTGCTTTTGTATTGTTTGTGTTCTTGTGGGTTCGTAGACAGGTGAAGTGCATGTAGATAAGAAGTTGACATGTAAGTGGGCGATGAGAACACTGCATACTATTGCCACTTTCAGGTGCAATGCGTCATTGTGCCTGTTGAAGCAGCTGAGAGCAATGACCTATAGCGTTCAGGGAGCTTCACGATCAGCGCTAAACATCTATTCAGGAAGCAAACGGATAGATTGAATGCTTATTGCAGGAGATGTGGTGGTCCATACTGACTTAATCTTAGACTGTGCTCGGCCTCTTGGCATATGTGACTGCACTGCTGTCAATGCATGCTTGTTATATGGCAGGCACAGCTCGCTGGGGGGCAAGATGGGGTAGCCGGTTGCGGATAGTCTAGTAAATAACTTGGGATGGCCAGGAGCATCTTGCATGTAATCCTGTATGTTTGCTTGCTGCGCCCATAATGAAATGAAGCAGACAACAATCAATAAACTTCTAGTCCGGCTTGCCATCTTGACATGCTGTTGTCGATTGATTTTGCACGCCATCGTTCAAGGTGGCCATGATCGCGCTAGTCCAAGCTCAGCTGCTAAGTACAGGTGTTATGTCGTGATTTGCTAATGAATTGCATGTACACATGTTCGCTCCAATGTGCAGGTGGTGCTCTTCGTCTGCGGTACTTCACTTATGACTGGAGCAATGACGCAAAGCCGTGCAGTTCAACTACCCGCATATCATGCATAATTTGCTAGCTACCTAGGCATCCTGTGATTGGAAGGAGATTAGAAAAGTTGCAGACATGTGCCCAGTAAGTCGTTGCTTCAAAGTCCGTAATCGGGGAAAACAATAGTTGAGCGTACAAGTATCAGTAGTTGTTGTTTTTTTTTTCACTTGCTCAGAATCCAACAAGACGGCCAGACATGTCAGTGGCATCATGCATCAACCTAAGTACATGTCAGTGGCCACCATGTCAAGTCAGTCAGTCAGTCGGTCAGTCGGTCGGTCGGTCGGTCGGTCGGTCGGTCGGTCGGTCGGTCGGTCGGTCGGTCGGTCGGTCGGTCGGTCGGTCGGTCGGTCGGTCGGTCGGTCGGTCGGTCGGTCGGTCGGTCGGTCGGTCGGTCGGTCGGTCGGTCGGTCGGTCGGTCGGTCGGTCGGTCGGTCGGTCAGTCGGTCGGTCGGTCCGTCGGTCGGTCCGTCGGTCGGTCGGTCGGTCGGTCGCGGTCGCGGGCGGGCGGGCGGGCGGGCGGGCGGGCGGGCGGGCGGGTGGGCGGGCGGGCGGGCGGGCGGGCGCGGTCGGGTGGGCGGGCGGGCGGGCGGGCGGGCAGGCGTCACCTCGCTCGTTCGTTCGTCACCTGTCTAAAACCGTTTTTTTCCCTGGGCACACGGCTGCCTCACGTTCGCAGCCATTAAATACGCCTCAAATAGGGTTGTTGTCAACTCGTCCTGTTCTTCGTGCGTTCGAAGGGCCAAGACGACACCGGATATCCATTCAGAGGCAGCCGTATTCTCAAAACGGCCTTCTGCAGGCGGCTACGGTGTCCGTATAGGGGAAAGCCGATGAAGGCAAATTCAATGTGCAAAACCTCCCTATTACTCAGTGTTGAAAAGGGTTCGCAGCGCAGGCTCCTCGGGTGCGAAGTGGATGAATTTAGAGGGACAACCTGAGGCCCCACAGCCGCATACCTGAGCGGAAGTGGCCCCCGTGTTTTCCCACGCGTGCAGGGGAGCGGGTGGCCGTCGATGGCGGTGGCGATAATATATGGAGGTGACCGTGCGGGCCGAGCAAGGGGCTGGGGCAACGTCGGCACGGCGGTATCCATGGGGGTCGCCGTTAATGCGGACGATGAATATGCCGTTGCAGAAGCGGGCATAGATGCTGCGCCGCAGCTTTGCCGGGCTAGCCTGCCTGGCCGCCCGAGCTAGCTAGTGGACCTCCGGCCGGTCCAGGGCCGTAGCCCAGGCCTTGAGCTGCTCCGGAGTATAGTATAATCATGCATCCATTCTCAGATCTCACTCTCTTTCTCCTTGACAGCTCACGAGTCCTGTATGGGGACCGCGTCAAGTTGCTGGGCAGCCTCCTACCCAGCTGCGAGGCTGATGTGGACCACCGCATCTCCCTCGCCGGGTTGGCAAATACGTGTACGGGGTATAATACGTGGACCTAAAATACGCGTATTATACGTGGGGGGTGTAAAATACGGGGCGGTATAATACGCGACAGTTTTTGTGGTCCAATTGTCAGTCACCCAATTAGCACGCTCCTTGATGATGGTCATGCAGTTATTGCAACTGAAATTTGGTGTATATGCTTATTTATTAACATCATCCATTTGTGCCCTGCAATCCTATCTGATTATGATTTGTTAAAGTCAGGGGGGAGCAGGCTGCAACGGGAATTGTAAGGAAAGCCATCCACTATATAATGCATGAGAGGATATAAGACACAATTAAGGACCATGCTCTCAAGGATCCCACAACAAGCTCCATACACATACACACATGTGCACACACATTCATCATTGACAAAATGCACAACAGCACCCCGGCTGCCATGGAGATTACTCCACGTTGGTCCATGCAATTATTTAAGCCAGCATGACCATGCTTTCTTAACGGCAGCGCATGCAGCCCTTGTTCTCACTATACTATTGCTGGTAACTTGTGACTTATAACTTAATGTCCCATCCATCACATGGGTCCATGCAACCATCGGCCATCACCCACTGCCATCACATACTACACCGGCTCAACATGGTATAAGTTTTATGTGCTTTATGGAAATTCGGCGGCCAGCAGCTGGACACCTTTCTCGTCGACGGGAACCAGCCATTTGGTGATGCTCAGCTGGCTTTCAGTGTTGGGAACCGACGACAAGTCAGCCGGCGCAGCCCCTCCCATCTCCGCCATTGCCCTGTTCAAATTGTGATGCTTCTTGGCGTCTGACTTCTGCAACTTGTTGTTAGCCATCCTGAGAAACCTGCTCCGGATATTCGGTGGAATTTTGTCGCAGGGTAACATCCCTTCCCCTGCGATTCCGGCAAAGTGTGCACGGACTCGTAATACGCTGATTGCCCCCGTCCTGTAGGAGAACTTCTTGTTGCAAAGTGAGCAGAACATGATCTTCGACACAAACTGCGTTTTGTCAGTACTAAACAGCATCCGCGACTGCTTCTCTCTTCTCGAGAATGAAATCCCATTCAGGCCCTTTCTTCGGCATGGCTGCAAATCGAAAATGGCTGCACACTGTCGCACAGTCGCACTGGCCAAGTCGTCGCTATATTGCATTACACCGTCAGTAGCACAGCTGGCATTTGCTGGCACACTGTTATTTTCCAGATAAATAGGTGTACGTTTATTCCAAATACATCCCTGCTAAGCCTAGGGTATCAAGATGTCAGTGGCTAAAACGGAGCCTTGCTAGACCACGGAAGCCACTGGACTTCTAATGGGTTGTCATTGGGCATGTGGGTAAAGATCCTGTTTTTTGCCCATGAGGTCATGAAAGATCTCAAGTGGGCTGGGCTTATCCTGGTCCGCGCCAGGGTCCCAGATTTAGTTTTGCTCATTTGCGACCATCCAATAGCGTGGCATGCCAGAGTTCCATAGGTAAATAAAGCGTGAGAGAACCCCGGCTTTGTCAAACACTGTGCGCCTATTGAACACCACATCATTTCGCACCGTCCAGATTGTATACAACATGCAGGTGCTGAGCCATATCCACGCTTGTTGTGCAAAGGTGAGCTCAAGGCCAGGGGTGCCAGTGATGCCAAAGATAATTGAGCGGATAGACACCGGTATGATACTAAAGGCTCAGACGTCCAGGCTGCCCATAAACCAATCAGCCAGGTCCAAACTCCTTGGAGGTTACACCATAAAAATCGGTGTTCCACCGTTTCATTGGGGTTGGTACATAAACATGTGGCAGGATGTTGAAATCGCCGTTGGAGGATCTCCCCGACCCCGATGGACCAGTGCATCAAGAGGTGTTGTACGTCGGTCGCACGGCGGTCTACTAGCGGCTGGTCAGCGGCGAGGGTGATGTTGCGGACCCAGGTGTGGCCAGGCCACTCAGTAGCGCCCCAGCGTGTCCGTCCGGGGTGGAATTGATGGTTTTTATGCAAGAGCATTGTGTAGCCCCAATCTGCCGTGTACTCGTAAAGGCCTTTTACAATTCTGCTGTCACCCTGATTTAGCACCCAGCCAAATTTCACTGCATGGCTGGATCCAATGACAACATGTCAAGGCGGGTTGCTCCCACATGTAGCCAAATAATAGCAGCGTCGGGAAGGTTGGGGTTGGGTTGGTATACACATGATTGTTCAAGGGACCAAGGTACAACCCGAATCCCGTGGCATAGCTGAGTGGGGAGGAACAAAACTGCAGTTGTAAGTTGAGCCAGACAGCCATTATGGTCACTCAGCGGCGCCAGTAATTGGACGTGCAGGGTTCCAAGGGGGAGTTCTGCGATCACCTTCCCCGAGCATGTTGCGGTCGTGCTGTAGGGACAAAAGCAGCACCATTCACCAACTTTATAGGGGGCACGGGGGGAAGTCATGAGTGTGTGCCAGCGGGGAGGTATGGCTTAATTGTACTAGCGCGGCCGGCCCAGGCAGCATAAGTAGGCATATTGGGGACCCAGGCAGCCAGTTCATTATATGTTAAGAGGCGGTAGCAGTCACCGTGGAGCTAGAATATACAGGTGGAGAATAGTGGTTACAGGGTGGGGGGGTGTTATGAAGCCTTCATAGGGGTTAGGGCCACTTAAGCATCCAAAGGGGCGATTAAGGGGGTTGAGGTATATATCATTGAAGAATAGGGGTTGGCGTGCAACTTCCTCACGTAGTGTGGGGAATAGTAGGCGGTCGGGTTTAAGTGCCATAAAGCCTTGCCATATGCGAGCCCAGTACCAAGGAAGACCGCTGGTGAGTTTGGGGGAGGGGAGGCGAGCAGTAAGCAGTGCGGCTCCAGTGTGCCAGGACATTCCATTTGAGTGATGAGTACTGTAAGACGTGAGAGGGTTACACGGGCCAGAAGACATCCAGGGACCGTGTGTGTTGACACCAATGTGGGCAGAGATAACTTGTTTGGCATACACAGACCATAAACGCCATTGCATATTGTGTAAGCCTAGTCCTCCAAGAGGCCACGGCATAAAAGACATTGCCTCTCTGATCCATCCGTGTACCTGGCGGTTGAGATCGCTCGATTTTTTCCAAACAAAGTTATGCCCCAATCGTTGAATAAGCGACACGGTGTGTTCATCCGATGGGTGGGCCTGACCGAAGTACAGCAGCTTGGAGAATAGCAGCTGGTTCGTAACGAGGACCTTGCCCGGCCCGGAGGCTGAGGCGGTGTACGCCAGCCCATCGGTTGGCCACCTGTTGTACACCAGTAAGTTTGCCCAGTTGTTGTGATTCGTCGTATAAAAAGGTTTTGACTTCCACCAATAGCCTCCCTTCGGCTGTCCGGCCGATATAGGGCAGTTATGTAAAAGGTGGTATCCTCCCGGCGGGACCCATATTTGCGCAGCAACTCGTCAGCAGAGCTTGTGAGATCCTGGTCTTGCTGGCTGGAATGACCCTAGGCTGCTGGCTAGCAACCTTTATCCTCACACCAGGCCTACGACCCTCGATAGGCTCGCCACTCGTCGTGACGACCAAGGTTTGTGTGTGAAGACGCTCGTTGCCTCGTTGAGCCTGACGAGCTATATGCAACCTCGTTCCATCCTTGTTCCTCGGTCATGAGCAACGCTGTGCAACGCTACCTTGCCAGAGCCTCATATCGCTGCCCTGCATCCTTGTTGCAGGCAGCATACAGGAATCTCTGGCTATCCTGTGTCTAGGACAGTGCCCCAAACTCACATGTCCTCAAGTGAGGACAAAATCCTCCTTCAGCACCTTCAGCAGCAGGTATTGGCGCGAAAACTTGGTCCCAACGGTCATCTGACCCTTTTCCCGCGAAAATGGACTTGCCGGTACCCGGCGCGGCGCGGTACTGGGGTCGACAGGTGCCGTCCGTACCTGTAAATTATGTGGTGGAGAAAAGTACCTACTTTGGCATTTTGAGCTAACCGGATTGAGTGTTTTTGCAATTTCCGAGCCATGGCGGCTCTCAGGCCAAAGGACCGTGTGAGCGCATTAGCCAGTTGTTTTGACGAGCCAGGAGCGCGCGGTGATGCTAGATGGTCCGTGCAGCTAGCCCGCAAGAAAAAGTGCGATCCGGATACTCTTATCTTGCATGGCACTGTGAAAAACCTGCAAAATGACGGGAAAGTTAATGTTCGCTGGGATGTTGATAAGACAATCATACCCATTCCCACACCCCTCGACATGCTCCTGCCATATTCCGGGCCTGAGAGCTCGGCGCTCGTTCCTATGGATGTTGACGCTACGGCAGGTGCAGGGCCGAGCTCTGAGACGGAGCCTCCTGTCGTGGAACCTGAGTCGGAGGAGGATGGTTTTGCCGACAAAATCGACTCCGACTCCGTTGATGAGCGCGCGCGCGCCCCTGACGTTTGGGACCGTTTAATCACCGACAGGCCTGGGGATGGTGCGTCCCAGCTCTTCATTCCTCAGTGGTCGACCACGAAAACCACAATCCGGACCGATTTTCGCGCAGCCAACTTCTCGGCCGACCTCAAGAAGGCGAGCTTGGTCGGCTTTTCCGAGGCGCGCACGTCGGATCCGTCTGCGTTTGTTCGCTTTTTCATCCCTGGCGTCGATGATTTCTGTCGCCACATGACCAAGGTCCGGTCGGCCAGGACAAGGGTTACGGTGCCGGCTGGGAGGTAACGCCGGATCTTTTTTTGGCAATTCATTGGCGTGCGCTGCTTGATGATGGCTTTCCCTGCTGTCGGTGGTTACCAAGTTTACTGGGAGAAGAACCGTCGGCACTGTCGACTACAATTTCAAGCGCTTCATGGACCGCAGGACATTCGAGCGGATGACATGGACTTTCGGGTTCCCCCTCAAGGAGGGTGCTGCAGAAAATGATGACTTTGCTGCAGTTAGGGGCTGGTATGACACGGTCAACAGGCACCTGCAGTCTGTGGTCTCGCCTGGCTCGCTGCTCGTCGCGGACGAGAGCATGATCACCTGGCTGGGCAAGGGGATGCCGGGGCTCATGGTGGTCGCTCGTAAGCCCAAGCCGATCGGCCGTGAGCTCAAGACCATCGCGGATGCAGTTAGCGAACAGCCAGAACTGTGAGTTCCTGGTCTCTCGCGCCACACAACGGGATGAGCCAAAGTTGCAAAGGCAGCAACCTTTTAACCCGTGCACCAAGCCACGACCACGGTGAGCGGTTCCACGACCAATGTGTGAGCCTCGGTTCGTGCTTGCCAAGATAGCTGGTCATCCCCCATGACCAAGCTATATCCTTTGCGTTGTTCCTCGTTCCCATCGGTGTGACGAGGCACGTGCAGGCAGGCAAGCAAATCCTCAACGTCCACTGGCATCAGTGCAGAGCCAGGACGAACTGGATTTGCCTAGACTCTGCAACCTAGGAAGTACAGGACCTGTCACAAGCCTGCAAGGCCTAGTATCCTTGCAGACCTGTGCCAGTTCCTGTAGTCCACCAGTCACAGGCTGCTGCTCCTCTGGTCTACGTGGACCACAGTCACGTGATAGTCAGGCTAAGCCTGCGCAGGCACGGCCTGCCACGTGTCCTGTCCACTACACCAGAGGACTGTACCTAGTCGGCCACGGACGGCTAGGACTTCGGGACCTCATATCTTTCTTGTCCCTTGTCTGTTTCAGGCGGTCAGCACGGCGTTGGAAAGGTCTTTCCAAACTGCATCCACTTAGCATATTGGTTGCCCAAAATGCTAACTCCAACCCTTTCTTCTTTTGGAGCTGGACCAGCTTGAAAAAACCTAACCTTGCTTGTGCCCACTCAGCCACAGACCGCTTGGTCCCTTGAGGTTGATCAGACCTTTGAGGGCCCAGGTTCCTGCCTCCTTTGGGTAACAACATATCTGCCCTTGGACCAGGCTAGGTGTACTGGCCAGTGAATCAGAGGTCACCCCAGGTTATCCCCTGACCCCTTGGTCAGCTCCCAACCTTTCCTTGGGAACTTGGTGCTGGATTAAAGTCAAGGCACATTACCTAGTCCAATGGCTGGGATTACAGGATGCCAAGAACGTACTATTGTGAGTTCCTGATCTTTCACAGTTATCACAGGCGCCCGTTCTTATGGCGCCCGCCTTGGCCAGCCTTTCCCTTCTGCTCAAAGAACACAGGTAGCACCTAGGCAAATACTGCCTCCTTGGGGAGCCCATGTCTTCACTGGGTGTTAAGCCCAGGAATCACTCATGCCAGGCTGTGGCTCTGCTGGGGAATTGAACCCCACCCCAACCTCCAGGTTTATAGGTGACCTGGAACTTTACACAAGAGAAACATTACAACCATGGAACAACATGAGAATGACATGACATGATTATGTTTTATTCAAGCATTATATAACCCAGAATGTGGCCCCCTGGCAACCATGTTCCACATGGTCACACAACCAGGTTCTTTATTAGCAACAGGTTGGAAACAAGCACTAGAAAACATATATACAGCAACCTGTAAGAACCAACATTCGGGTTGCCCTTGCATGGCCTAACTGTTTGAGGCCAAAGGCGTCGACTTAAGTCCTGGCGACTCTTCTGAACCCCATGGGGAGGGCCAGGCATGATTCTCAGCTGGTAGGAGTGACATTCCACACCAACTCCTGTCCAGGAGGGTGTACCTAACCCTGAAGGACCGGCTGTCAACCAGTAAGCACCAGTCACCACTTGGTACTTTGGTCAAGCAGCCCACTGGGGGCACCCAAGCTGAAGCAAGGCCTGGTCTCTATGGCCGCCCGTGTAAGGGGTCCATGAGCCCACGGAGCAGGGGGTACTGCCTCTCCGCCTTCTCCTCCAGCTTGGTGAGGGCATCTGCAGGGTTGTCCACACCAGGCACATGTTCAATGTGAGCTAGGTAGGACATCTCCTTGAGCAACAAGTAGTCAAGGTCCCTGCTCCTGGCCAGCTGCCTGTGCACAAATTGCACCATGCCCATGCTATCAGTCCTCACCAGTGTGTGCAGCTGCAACCTACAGGAAGCCACTTGACATAGCTGGTAGAAGAGCTCCCTCAAGTAAAGAGCAGTATGCAGCCCTTCACAGATTGCCCTGCACTCAGCAATATCACTGCTGGGTGTAACCCTGTTCTGCAACCGACTGTACCAGGTAACAAGTGAGGTGTGATCTTGCTCCAGGGTAACTAATGCTGCTGCCCGGCCCCTGACCTCTGTGACCTTCCTATTGTCCATAGAACTGTCTACATAGAGAACCATGTCAAGGGGCTTGTACAAATCCACAGGACCCAGTATGAGAGGGGGAGACATCATGACAGCCTGCACCACACTCTCAGCACCCACCTCAACCAGCTGGGAATCAGTAAGTCGACTCAGAACCAGCAAGTCAGGGGCACATATACTTGCAAGCCATGCCAGCATGCCCCTGATGGTAGCACACCTAGCCTGCGTGATGGGCTCCTGCAATGCATCTACAATCTGCTGTGGGTAGTCCTTACCACCCTCCATCCTGATGAACCACGAGCCCTTGGCTTGGAACAACGTAGCCTGCATGCCACAGAAGACCATAGGCTCATTCTCCACCATGTGCTGTATCTTACCCAGCTCAAACCGCTTCTGGATCTTAGCCAAGACAGCCTCAACCCAGTCTGGTGGACCTATGAGATGCAGGTCATCACCATGCAGTGAGGCAAAGACAGGAAGGCCATTGTAGGACCCTTGGAACAAACAGGGATCCACTGGAGACACAGAACCCACAAGTATTCTTCAAGAATTTCTCTAGGCTCTTTCTCCAGATAATGGGACTGGACCTGAGACCTTCCAACCCTTTCAGAATTCTCAGGTACCTGGCCTTTATCTCTGCTCTCCATACAGCAGGTACAGTCACAAAGAAAGGAGGGATATCTCTCCAAGTCTGCCTAGCCTGATCTTGGTCACCCTTGAGAAAAGCCCTCTTGAAATCAATCAGCACAGAGCTATAGGGCACACCCTTAACCAGAAAAGACAGAAATATACACAGCAGAATCCTCCACGTGTCATGCAGCATCCCTGGAGTATAGAGCTCCTCATCTAACAACTGGCCAGTGCCATGATACTCGGTTACAACTGGTCTGACATGTGGCACCTGGACACCATCAACCTCCTTGAGCTTGAGGACAAACATCAATCTGAGCAGCTGGTGAACTTCTGGCAGCTCATCCACAGGTTCTGCACAGTTGGAAACTATCCACTCATGCCCAGAAGCAACAAAGCCAAGAGTCCATGCCTTAGCCATCTTGGGGCTCTGCATCATCTCGACTAGCTGGCGCCAGGGAATAGGACTGTGAGCAGCTATCTGGTACCTGTTTACCCCTAACTGCCTTGGATCAAAGGTGGTTGGGATTATCAACAAGTCCTCAGCTATGGGCTCCTGACTCTGAGGACCCTCAGCTGGCTGACTCCTAACAGCCTTCACCGCCACTGCAAGACCCTGGGAATAGTGATATCTTTCAAGGGGGAGGCTGCCCCTGCCTTCTAGTGCCAACTCATCAGAGGTCAAAGTAACCCCTGGCATGCACAAGAAGTTCTGTCCCAGAATGGCAGGCCCCTTATAGCCCTCTACCACACAGAACGTGGTGGGCACCCCTAAGATAGGCACACTCACTTCCCCAAGGATCTTCATGGACACCTTTCCTGAGAAATCAGACACAGCAAGGCAACTGGGATGGGACATCTGTAAGCCTACAGCATCCTCTTCCCTGATGACAGACACCTGTGAGTTGGTATCTACCTCCATTGTAGCTGCCCAGCACGACCCCCACCCCGTGAGCTTGGATACCTTGGGATCATGTTTGCTGCGCATGAGTGCTCGGATGACGTCCGCCATGAGAGGCCCCCGGGCCTTAGGTGGCTGCCCCGTCCCCTCTGGCCTTGTGACAGTTGCTTCAGCAGCCTCCTCCTGCTCGTCATCTTCCAGCAGGGACAGACCATCATCCACACCAGAGGATTGTTAGCTGCTGCTGCCTGGCTCTGGCCTGGCTCCTCAACCCAGCTGGGAGGGCCTGGCCCGTCTGCAGGCCAGATTGCATGTGGCCTTCTTTCCTTGACATGAGCCCAGGACAACCTGTACACGTGCCTTGGATCCTTTTCCAAAGCCACCAGGCAAGATCTGTTAGCTTCTTCCACACGAGTGACAACCCCATCCTGCCACTTCCCCCGCTTGCCTGGAATAGATGGTTCCTTCCACATCCTGACCTTCAGCCCCACCTGAGGCCTCAGCACATTCCAGTTCTTGTCCTTACGTCTCAGCTGGGCAAATAACCTATCTGCCTTCCTAAGACTGGCCTGCACCACGTTCTCAGGTAACAAGCTATACTGCAGGGCCAGGGGAGAGACAGCCACACCATCAAAGTAATAGTTAACCCTGTGGTTCAGCTGCTCTTCTATCCCCTTACACCAGGCTGCCCTCTCTAAGGCAGATGCCACAAGTGGCACTGACTCTGCTGCTAGCACCACTGTCTTCACTTCACGTATGGATCTCTCTACAGCCCCTTGCTGCCCATGACTCTCCCTGGGGACTACTACCAGCTTACAAGGCAGCTGGTCCTGATGCTTGAGCAAACAGTCAAACTGCAAGTCTGCCTGCACACTCTTGCACACCCCAAAGCCTGGGATCAGGGCCTTCATACCCAACAACAAGTGGTGCTCCTGCATACCAGGCAGAACGTCTATCAGCCTATATCTGCTGAACCTGTCCACTGCCACCAATATATACAAGCCCCTGATATGCTGGATATCCATCTGGATGTCGCCACGCTCCCTAGCAGGCTCCCTAGCATGGGACTGAGGTGGGTGAACAGCATTCTCCTGGCAACCACAGTTCTCAGCAGCAGCCTGGCATGCCTCCCACAAAGGCTCCCTACCTAGCTTCCAAGCAAACATTGCTGCCTGCCCAGAATGCCCAAACATATGATGCAATCTATGGCCAGCCTCAGCATAGCTCAGCACTCTGTCAGTACTGACCTGGCGAGACGTCTGAACCGTGTGTGGGGACACATGATCCACTCCTGAGGTTCCAGGGCTTCCTGCAGGCCATCCTGACTCCCCAAGCCAGGTCCTGCTCCCTGGACCGCTCCAGGCCCTTCCAGCAAGGTCCTTGGCCCTCCAGGCCAGCACCTGCTGGAGACCCACCACCTGCATGAGGCATAGGGAATTCAGCTGCAGCATTGTTATTGCAATCCAGTGGAAGAACAACATCTTTACACCCTTGGTGCTGCACAAGGGGCACACCCCCATCCTTATGTACATCCAACACACCTTCCCCAAGGGGTGATTGACTATTTACAGGGGATGATGTAGCTAGTCACTGCTGCCCGACTGGCCCCCTGCCCCAGCAGGCTTGGCCTTCCTGTCAGGACACTCACGACGCCAGTGACCTTCCTTGCCACACACAAAGCATGCTCCACCCTTCTTCCCAGACCCAGCCCCACCCTTGCCAGGCTTCCCTGGCCTCCCTGAGACTGTCCACCCTGCTTGCCCTGGTTGCCTTGAGCTTGGCCCTTGCCTTGCCCTTGGCCACCCTTACCCTGCTGACCACCAGCTTGCTGGCTCCCAACCCCTCCTTGGGAACCTGCACCCTTGCCACCCTGAGCCCCCTGCCTCTGGCGCCTGAAGCGCTTACGCTTGTTGGGCCTTGCCCCATCACGGGCTGGGTACCCGGGGACATCACCTTGGCCCTGCACAGCGGAGGTGGCATTGCTGCCATGGGACTGGATAGCTTTGCAGGCAGGATCTGGCTTCCTTATGCTGAGGATTACAAGCTCCAGAGCACGCAAGGAGCCATCAGTCTGGTTAAGAAACATGCGGGCACTGTTCCTCCCATCCACACTCAAACCCATACGGTCCAGGAAATAGTCTGCCAAGGCCCTATCTGTGACCAGGAAGCCATACTTGGCCCCCTTGTCTCTGATACGGTTGAGCCTAGCCCATTCCTCTGCCACAGGGCCCACTATCTCAAAGGTGTCATACTGATGTTTATAGTAGTTGGTGAGGTTGAGAACCTTGTCAGAGAACTCCTCCCTCAACCCATCCAGGAACTGTGCCCAGGTTAGCTTATCCTTGACACCAGTCCTAGCCTTTTCCCTGACACGCTCTGACGAGTCCCTGTTGCACGTGGACGAGTGAAACACTTGCACTAGGTTGACAGTGGGGTCCACGGAGAGCACAACCAGCTCCATGTCCTCTAGCCACTTGTCTAGAGCTTCCTGTGCTAGTGGTGGGTTAAGAGGCTTTTGTCCATTCATAAGCGTGACTGCACTCATGTGAGGTCTCGACCCTGGCAGCGCTTCACCGGCTCCACCACAGTGGGTGTCACAGTAACAACGCCACTTGGGCCAGCAAGCACAGGGGAGAGCACATCCACGTGAGGCCTCTTACCATTGCCGTCAGCGGAGGTGTCCCTCTTACGCTTCTCCACGGCAGGTTGCCCATTCGCCACCGTTATTGCATCAGATGCTCCTAGCGCCCGCGCCTTGCGCGCCTCCTCCACCGAGTCTTCGTGCCGTCTCTTGCTGCCTGGTCTCTTTCCCCCATCGCCCTCGCTGGCTGGGATCGCCTCCCCCACCAGCTGCTCCTTGTCTTGCCGAGGCTCCTGGCTTGCTCCAGCCGGTGCCTCCATCTCGCCCTTGTCGCCGTCTCCCGGTTTGCCACGAGGCATTATATACAGTGGGATGGCAAAACAAAACAGGCGATAGACAAGGAAAACAGGCTCAAGCGCTGGTGCTGCCGAAGAAGCCGCTGGCGCTCCTCAGCTATGGCCTCCTCCTCACGCTCCTGCGCTGTGCGCGCCACCGGTGTCCCTACGCGCGGAACTGAACGGACCTCCTCCGCGTTGTAAGGACCTAATACCCGGCTCACCGGCCTCCCGGCTGGTGTCTGCTCCACCGGCAGCCTAGGCGCACTACCACGGCGATACCACTGCAGGTTCCTGACCCACCGACTGCCACCACCCCGCCTGTCGTTCCGTGACCCCCGACCAATCTCAGCGAAGTCGTGTTCTGGCTCAAACGGGATATGCAACTCCGCCCTACGCCGAGCTGAGTAGCCCTCGTTTGTGCCGTCCCCTTCGTCAATCTGCTGTGACGAACGAGCTATGATGCCCGTGGGGCGATCCACGAACTCGCTGTGAAAATCCTCGTCGGTGACGTCCCGACCGGTGATGACTGTCACCGTTGGCCCACACGCCCCCGGCCTGCTTTGCAACCTCGGTGTATCCAAGGTCGACCAAATGCCGGCTGGTCGTGTCGTGATCACCCAGTGATCGGCGTGACCACGCGCCTCTTGGGTCAAGATATTGACCAGGTGCTCACACGTCTGAGCTACCACTTCAGCCGAATCCCACGGACTGTCGGCTTCACGCGTCTGCGCGTCCCGTATAATATGTGACGCGTCGGTCCCCTCCCCCAGCGAGCTTGTCGCCACCCAGTGGTTGTACAATCTGGTACCACCTAAACAAATGGCCACCAGCTGGCCCAGCGTTTCACGCGCTAAGTCCAGCGCCTGAATGGTGACGTGCCCGCCCTGGTACGCGACCTCCAAACTGTAGATCAACGAAGCTATTTCGTCGCGAATAGCGACAAGCCGCTCCGTGCAGACCCGACCCGTCTCCCCTGGCGACGTCGTCGCCCTTATCCTCATCACCACTGGGTCGTTTGCCGACGGCCCTGCTGCGTTTCCAAACACAGCAACCCAACCTCCTTCCGCAAGACCCCTCGCAACGTAGGCGGCCTGCACAAACGTAGAAGCGTTGGATGGGTGGGAATAGGGGAAAAACGCGTTCTCGCGCGCTGGCGCCTCGGGAGCTGCTTCGTGCCCGGGGATGACTCAGGTGTCTCGACCCGAGCCTCGGCCGACATGAAAAACCTTGCACAACAGAAATGCAATAGTACGAGTTAGCGAACAGCCAGAACTGTGAGTTCCTGGTCTCTCGCGCCACACAACGGGATGAGCCAAAGTTGCAAAGGCAGCAACCTTTTAACCCGTGCACCAAGCCACGACCACGGTGAGCGGTTCCACGACCAATGTGGGAGCCTCGGTTCGTGCTTGCCAAGATAGCTGGTCATCCCCCATGACCAAGCTATATCCTTTGCGTTGTTCCTCGTTCCCATCGGCGTGACGAGGCACGTGCAGGCAGGCAAGCAAATCCTCAACGTCCACTGGCATCAGTGCAGAGCCAGGACGAACTGGATTTGCCTAGACTCTGCAACCTAGGAAGTACAGGACCTGTCACAAGCCTGCAAGGCCTAGTATCCTTGCAGACCTGTGCCAGTTCCTGTAGTCCACCAGTCACAGGCTGCTGCTCTTCTGGTCTACGTGGACCACAGTCACGTGATAGTCAGGCTAAGCCTGCGCAGGCACGGCCTGCCACGTGTCCTGTCCACTACACCAGAGGACTGTACCTCAGTCGGCCACGGACGGCTAGGACTTCGGGACCTCATATCTTTCTTGTCCCTTGTCTGTTTCAGGCGGTCAGCACGGCGTTGGAAAGGTCTTTCCAAACTGCATCCACTTAGCATATTGGTTGCCCAAAATGCTAACTGATGCGGAGTCATGCATTATGATCGGCATGGAGATTCAGGAGGGGGCTGCAGCAATGAGGACCAAGGAGTTCAATGCTGAGTGGGGCAACTCCACTGGCCTCACGTTGCGGCTCGTGAAGCCCTGGGCGGGCAAGGGCAACATCCTCATCGCGGACTCATGGTTCGGCTCGGTGAAGTCCGTGGTGGCCCTGTACCATCTCATGGGCACGTACGGGGTGCTCAACGTCAAGACGGGCCACAAGAACTTCCCCAAGGATGCGCTCATGGCGGACCTCACGACACGCGGGCAGCACGTGGCGTACAAGGCGACGGTGCCGCTGCAAGGAGACCATGCCCATCTATGCGTGTGGTCACATGTCCAAGCTGCCCCTCCTGCTGGTGGCCTCGTGCTCCACCACGCTGCAGGGCAACCAGCAGGAGAAGTACTGGACCACCGCAGATGGGAGGCTGCACAGCATCATCACCCAGCAGCCCAAGGTCGCGGAGCTCTACCGCACCCAGATGGGTGGCATCGACCAGAACAACCAGCTGCGGCAGGGCTCGGGCATGGCGATGAGCGGCATATGGCACACCAAGAGCTACGTGACGCGTGAGATCTCGGAGAGCATGTCCATGCTCATCACGAACGGCTTCTTCGCCATGCGCATGGTGGTCCCGGGCTTCAACGCGTCATACCGCGACTACCTCGAGGCGGCAGGGCGCGCCCTGTGCGGGGGGGGCCGCCAGCGACCCACCAGGACGTCGCTCACACCACTCCTGCTGGGGGGCAGCGGTCACACCCTCGAGAGGGTGGAGAAGCAGAAGCGGTGCTACCTGTGCAGTTGTACAAGCTAATGCTTATACTTTTTATGCGCAAACCTTTTAGCTAAGGTTAACGCATATTCTTACATCCTGCGCAGGATGTAAGAATATGCGTTAACCTTAGCTAAAAGGTTTGTGCATAGAAAGTATAAGCATTATAGCTTGTACAACTTAGAACCGGCGCGGCGCGGAAGTCATGGGTTCGAAACCTCGTGGGGACAGTGCCGAGTAGGGATTATTTGGGAGGATCCGCCGGGGCACCGGTCGGACCTAATTAATCGCCTAGCGAGGTAGATATCGGACCTTCCCGGGATTAATTATCGAATCAGTAATTCGATGCGGAAGTAAACCCTAGTTAGGGAGCCGCTTAATATTCCGCCCCAACGCGCAAAGGTTTTAAGTTGTACAAGCTAATGCTTATACTTTTTATGCGCAAGTTTACCTTTTAGCTAAGGTTAACGCATATTCTTACATCCTGCGCAGGATGTAAGAATATGCGTTAACCTTAGCTAAAAGGTTTGCGCATAAAAAGTATAAGCATTATAGCTTGTACAACTTAGAACCGGCGCGGCGCGGAAGTCATGGGTTCGAAACCTCGTGGGGACAGTGCCGAGTAGGGATTATTTGGGAGGATCCGCCGGGGCACCGGTCGGACCTAATTAATCGCCTAGCGAGGTAGATATCGGACCTTCCCGGGATTAATTATCGAATCAGTAATTCGATGCGGAAGTAAACCCTAGTTAGGGAGCCGCTTAATATTCCGCCCCAACGCGCAAAGGTTTTAAGTTGTACAAGCTAATGCTTATACTTTTTATGCGCAAGTTTACCTTTTAGCTAAGGTTAACGCATATTCTTACATCCTGCGCAGGATGTAAGAATATGCGTTAACCTTAGCTAATTTAAGGTTTGCGCATAAAAAGTATAAGCATTAGCTTGTACAACTTGTGCCACATGAAGTGCTGGTTCAGCTGCAAGGAGTGCTCGACGCTGAACAAGAATGTCTACGTGTGCGCGCCCTCTGGCAAGCTGCCACAGGCGCGCGTGCTACAAGGCCCACACCACGGGCACATCTTCTGATGTGTAAAGGACACTTGCTAGCATCATCCCATTGAGTTTGTAGCCCGTTCTCTCATGCACTATAGGGGGGTGCTGTTTCTTGGTCGCCGCCTGCGCGCATGCCTGCGTTTCACAACGCGTGATCGGATAGCAAATGGGCAGATATTGTGGATGTTAAGCATTGGAACTGTCAAACATATCATGTATGAGCATGGTTCAAAACCCCATACTTCATAAATTTTTTTTGAGTGAGTTATCAACAGTATCGTACCGTCCTCAATTGAGGACAAAACAGCTGGGTGTCAGCCAACAGCACAGGACCTGCCACAGTCCTGCATGGACGTACATCCTTGCAGACCTGCTGGCTGGCTACTGGCTTCTACTACACTAGTGTAGCCACAGGACCGTTGCGTCCTCAGTACACTGTGTCCCAGTCACGTGAGGGTTCAGGCTAAGCCTGTGCAGGCACGGCCTGCCACGTGTCCTGTCCACTATGCCCTGAGAGTGCACCGCCCTCGCCCGCCGGTCGGCAGTACTTCGGGACCTGATATCTTTCTAGTCCCTCGTCTGTTCTAGGCGGTTGACACGGCGTTGGAAAGGTCTCCTCAACCTGCATCCATCTAGCCCATTGGTGCCCCAATATGCTAACTCCAACCCTTTCTTGTTTTGGAGCTTGGACCAGCCTGAGAACCTATCAGCCACTGTCCCCACAAGCCTTCAGACATCTGATCCCTCCCAGAGACCAGACCTGCCTTTTCTTTTGGAACCTGAGGTGCCTCCAAATATTAGCTAGGCCTGCTCATTGGTTCAAAGGTTGCCCTCTGACCCACATGACATCCCAACCCTTTCTTTGGGAACCTGGTGTAGATTAAGTTAGGTCTTCACTTAGTCAGAGGGGTTTGGATAGAGGAGTCCATGAACGTACTATTGTGAGTTCCTGGGGCATCCAGTTATCACAGGCGCCCGTTCATATGGCGCCCGCCACGGAGCCTCCCTTATCTATTAAATCCTTCCAAAGACTGAGAGAGCCCTGACAAATGTTAGCCAACACATGGGGAGCCCATGTCCTCACTGAGGGATAAACTCAGGATTCACACATGCCAGGCTGAGGTCAGCTGGGGAATCGAACCCCACCCCATATCCTCCAGGTTTGGATCAGCTCCTGGAACTGAGCATCACAAACAACATGACATGACAATAACAAGATTATGTTTTATTATATAGAAGTATAACCCATAGTGAGGCCCCTGGCAACCACGTCCAACATGGTCACACAAACAGGGATTTTATTAGCATGCAACAGGTTGGTTACAGAGAATATATACAAATGTACAGCAACCTATTAGAGCCAACACTTGGGCTGCCCTTGCAGGGTCCATTCCATGAAGACCCAAGGCCCATTACAAAGTCCTTAAGACTCTTCTGCCCCCCATGACAGAGCCAGGCGAAATTCTCAGCCAGGGGAGTGACTCCACCCTGACCCCTGTCCAGCAGAGTGTGTCTGAACTCTGAAGGACCTGCTGTCAGCCACCACGTGGCTGCCCAGCCCACTGGGATGCCTCCCACCTAGAGCAAGGCTGTTTGGTCTACTCTGGCCCTCCCCCCTTGGAGGCCATGAGCCCACGAAGCAAAGGGTATTGCAGCTCAGCCTTCTCCTCCAGCTTGGTGAGAGCATCTGCAGGGTTGTCCACGCCAGCCACATGTTCAATGTTAGCTAAGCAAGACATTTCCTTGAGCAACAAATAATCAAGGTCCCTGCTCCTGGCCAGCTGCCTGTGCACAAACTGCACCATGCCCATGCTGTCAGTTCTTACCAGTGTGTGCATCTGCAACCGACAGGAAGCTACTTGACATAGCTGGTAAAATAGCTCCCTCAAGTAAAGAGCAGTATGAAGCCCTTCACAGATTGCCTAGCTGCACTCAGCAATGTCACTGCTGGGAGTTACCCTGTTTTGCAACCAACTGTACCAGCAGACCAGAGAGGACTGTTCCTGCACCAGGGATATTAATGCTGCTGCACGGCCCCTGACCTCTGTGACCTTCCTATACTATCCATAGAACTGTCCACATAGAGTACCCGATGTCAAAAGGCCTGTACAGATCCAAAGGACCCGTGCAGCATGAGAGGGGGAGACATGCGAACAGCCTCTACCACTCTCGATCTCAGCACCCACCTCAACCAGTTGGGAATCGGTCAACCGACTCAGTACCAACAGGTCAGGAGCACAAATGCTGGCCAGCCATGCCAACATACCTCGTATTGTTGCACATCTGGCCTGGGTGATGGGCTCCTGCAAGGCATCTATGATCTGCTGGGGATAATCCTTACCACCCTCCAGCTTGATGGACCACGTACCCTGCTGATGGACCAAGGTTGCCTGCATTCCACAAAATACCATGGGCTCATTCTCAACCATGTACTGGATCTAAGTTACCCAGTTCAAACCGTTTCTGGATCCTGGCCAGAGTCAACTCTTGCCAAGTGGGATGGCCCAGGAGATGCAGATCATCACCATGCAGGGAGGCAAACGCTGGCAGCCCCTCATAGCTACCCTGAAACAGACAAGGATCAACTGGAGAGACTGAGAGACCACAGACAGACCTGAGGTACTTCTCCAAGCTCTTCCTCCAGATGATGGGACTCGATCTAACTAAGGCCTTCCACGCCTTTGAGAATCCTCAGATACCTCGTCTTCAGCTCTGCCCTCCACACTGCAGGCACCTTAACAAAGAAAGGGGGCACCTTAACAAAGAAATCCTCTACCTATGGATTCACGACAAAAGGCTCGAATATAACCAGCGCCCCTTTAGTCACGGCTGCCCCAACATCCCCCCCCGCCGTTCCGCTAGTCTCCTTCCCAACATATCGAAGCATCGTCCTGCTGGCAGGCGCACTATCAACGCCATCTACGCCCCATCTGAACTTCACTAACCTGGCATTCAGCACACAAATAACGACCCCACGAATTTATAAATCGACTTTTGACACATTTAGCGGTCGGGCTAGCTTCAAGGGTAATTTATCTGCCCAACGCGCTCCATACTGCTCGAAATGATGCACGAACGTGGCCATACGGTCCATTTTACTCGAGGCCGCCATGGTCGTGCATTCGTGAAAATTCCTCGTCCCGTTGCACGAAAGTGGCCCAAATAGGTACTTTTCCACCTCACGTATTTTTCAGTAACCGTCGACCCCTGTCGACCCCAACGGGTCAGGACGCTCAGCACATGTACCAGATTCGCGCCACTGGGGCCGGACGACCCATAGGACCGGTCCTTCCCGCCAAAATACCGTACTTTGTGAGATCTTGGTAAAAAAGGCCTCAATTGAGCCAAAAGGCCCCAATTGAGGCCTCTGGACAAATAGACAGAAGTCCTATTAATTTCTTCAGGGTTATTCTCCTTCTCGGGTTTTTCCTTGTGTTGCATGCCCATCTCACCTCCGTAATCTATCATTCTCAGTGACTATATATGGCTATACAAGCGCTAGGGCATGGCTTCTCAACAGAGATAGACTCTCTGCATACTATACGCAGAGCCGGTGGCTACATGGGAAGTGCGCCACAAAACCACCCTAAAACTGACACATGCTAATATAAACCTATATTCATTTCCACTATGCTCAGCAATGATTGGGGGCATGAAATAGCATGTTTGGTGAGTTGTCCATGCACTTGTTGAGAGTACTACCCATATATATATATTAAAAATATAATTACTTACAGCAGAGTGAAATCACTCAAACCAAAGCAAACGCCCAGCTATAAACCTATATACAGAGCCATGTCAAAGCTCTATACTACGATAAGACCCCCATATATACGCCAATAATGCGCTATAAATAGCAAAAGACGCTAATTAGGACTAGGTATGCCCCAGCCAATCCACACATCCGTTTGGGACAGCGAGATATACCCATATGTAGAATCGTTCATGGCCAAAACATTGGGCTATACTCACAAGTAGAATCTGAGGTGTATTGTGAGAGTAATTAATTTCCCCCCCCCAAAGCATCTTTTTTTCCGGACATTGCATAAAAGTGACATGAAATCATGGAATTAGAGGCCACAAAGATATAGAGAATTCAAAAATTGATCGACCAATACGCCCGCCAATTTACAGGTCAATCTGATTAGCGGTCTGCAAGTAATTAACTGAGGCAGGTTGCTTCCTGGACGCTCGCTGTACTAGTCACTGTCACTGTCACTGCCATTGTCACAGTCCTCTCCACAGCAGACTGGGCAGAACCAGGCCCCTTTGGGCACGATAGGCAGCAGGGGGATCGTGCAGGTCAGATGGAGGCCTCCTTCGCACCCGGATGAGCTGCACAGCAGGAAGGGGGCATCGTCGGGTGCGTCAGTCTTATAGCAGCGCAAGCAAGGCATGTGGGCAGTGTCACACTCATCCTCATCACCCTGCCCCCCAGTGGCAGCCCCCACCCCCCCCATAGACCACCGCCTTGGTGTATGGGTGCTGGCCACGCTGCTTGTCCTTCTTGGCATCATCCCAGTGGTGGCCACGCTTTGTGCTATTGGCCTTTGAAGCCCGGCCTTGAACTCTAGCGTCCGTTTCACCACCTGCTGGCGCTCCCTCTTTTTCCTCAGCTCATGCATTCAGCTGTGCAAGGGCAGCAGGGGAGGTGACCCATAAGCAAACGGCTAGGCGTGCACCTCATCTGCCCTTACCTGCCCTTGGCATGGCCAACCTTGCAAGCGCAAGCATAGCAACACGATCGCTAGGCATACATGCCAAGAGAGCATACACTATACTCAACCCAAGATTACCTTGTAAACTTCATTATTAGAACTCGGCAAATCTATGACCAAAAGCACATATAAATAACTCTTACACACTGATGACGACACATGCTCAAGGTTGGGGGTCACTGTGACACGCACTGATGAGTTTCTTAGACGACCACCGGACAGGCGCTAAGGACCACTCAGTAACCAAGTATAAACACAATTACACTTTACATGCCATCCAACATGCATCACATACATGCTGAATATGTTATTAAGTACACAGGGTTGGCCACACACCTCATACCCCTTAACCCTCCCTCGAGCATGGCCAGACTTATAAGCATGTGAATAGCAATAATGATGATGGCACTAAAATGCCTTACCAGCATTTTCTATGTTTCTCCCAGGTTAGAGTGTAAGGTTTATGCCAACCAAGCTAATCAACACAGCAACAACTACTGAACTGCCCTACCTGAGATGGGCAACAAACTGGAACTATGGAGGGCAAGGAACCAAGGAGATCATGGCATACAAAGCTTGCATGCAGTCAACCATGTCAACCATGGCTGGCTCAGCACATTGCAGTCTTTTCACATGATGATATCAAGGGAAAGCTCAAATAAACCAATGGTGGTAGCTATCTACATGCAGTCTCACATACATATGCAATATCTCCAACATGATCGTCAATAAAACACTTCCTCCCCTGCATGCATGCACGATAAAATGGAAAGAAACCATTGGCGGGCCTCCAGCGCATGAGCGCTGTGATGCCGCTGCGAAGAGAGGGTGCGTCACTCTCACACAACAAGGACACAACATCCTTGCCAGAACTCGTTTTATGAAATGCCTTAAACCTTCCCGAGAAGATAAAGGCTTCGACTGACGCGGCCCTGACCACGACGTCAGCGAAAACAATCTAAAGCTGCCAGGTATTCGACAACACCACGGCAATCAACGGCGAGCTAGCTGGCGGAAACTGCCCAAAAAGAACGAAAAAAAAATTCGAACGATGAGCTCATAGAAGAAAGAACTGATAGCACATAACATTCGCGACAAATCTATACCTGTCCCTCGCAGATCCCTCGCCCAGGCGCGCAACAACGGCCGTTCTTCCATGGAAGGTTCCGACATGCACTGCGCAGGCCTGAAGAATTACTTACCGAGAATAGCCGAAAATGCAGCAAAAAGCACCAGTTCGGTTTGGAATTCAATGCTGCCGATATTAATGCATCGTTCACGGTCAAAAAGCCCCCAAAAACTGCGAATTCACTGTCGCTATCACTAATTCTATTTTATTCCGCGCGACCAAAAAATGCAGTTTACCCCCCATGCCGATGGCAGTAAAAGAAAGCAGGGATATTGTAAACCAGCTACTTGCCGCCACAACCCAACATCATAAAATCATCGTCTTCAACATTCGAGCATTTTTTTTGCATTTCTCTATCCCTACATATTTGCTAGTTTTGCCTAAACGCAGTCGCCATGGCCACTTCCGCAAGGGGTGCGCGCACCGTGCACCCACTTTTCACTTGACGGCGGTACCCGCGAATTTTTGGCGCCAAAAAAAAATCGGCCGGCGCACGTCCCAACACCCATGGGGGTCCCATTATAGGCACGGCTTGGCTAAATTCTGAAGGCGTCATCCATGGGGGGCCATTATGGGCGCACATGCGCGTAGGCCACATGCTAGGCTAAGCCTGACTAATCTACACTACATATATCTATAGCCCGACATTACCGTGCTTGACTACGACGGGCAGGGTTGCCACCTGCTCATCGATGTCTCCGTGGCTCGGCCGCTCTCCGGTCGCCACATCCTCCGGGCGGCTGTGGATGCCGGCGCTGCTGCCGCTGTGGCTGAGCGCGACAAGTTTGCCTCCTACGGCAATGTGGGGCCCCACCGGGTCATCCCCTTTGTCCTTGAGGAGTTCGGGGCCATGGGCCCCAAGTTGGAACGAGTCTAACGACGATGGACAACTGCCGAAAGCTGAAAGGGAACGATGGTTGTATTAGCAATAATACAATGAGAGTAGCGTAAGCTTGAGGGCTCAGAATGGAACGTCTGGGCAAACGCGGGTGCTGCGGCACTCCCCAGACTGTGCTACGCCTATATATGCCTATGGCAGTGCTACCTGCAGCACCTACCAGTGGACAACTGTACACTGCAATGCCATGCGACCACGTCACTAGCATCAACTACACTCGGCCCGTCAGACCCGGATAACCCGGATCTGGCGGGTCGAGCTAGAGTCTAGGCACAGTCTGGCACTAACCGCACATTGGTCCACATGACACCTCAGTACCGTACACCCTGCCGTACAGTACTGAGGTGTCCCGCTCAGCCGCGGTAGGCAATACGCGGCGCGCAGGCCGGAAATCCGTGTGTCAGCCTAAGCATCTCATCTAACTCCCATTATGTTTTCCTTTCAGGTTGAAGGCTAGCGACTTCAAGCCTGATCCTGCCCAGCTAGGAGACTGACTCCAAGCTGACTGAGGTGCTGAGCAACTGACACCCATACTGCAACATCTGGACTGAAAAAGATGGGCCCCAGAACTCGTGCAATACTTGTGATGGCATCACGTTTAGCTCAACATGCCCGGGGAGTTCCTCCTCCTCGCGAGCTCACAAGGGAGATAGCTATGCCTGTCTGCCTATCCAGGGAGTGCATCACCAGCCAAGAGAGCCATTATAAAAAATGCCAAGCTAACCGTTAAAGAGGTTCCATGTTGTTCCATCATCATCGCCCACTCAGAGAAAAAATACCCAGCCAGGCTGGGTCAACTGAGCTCAGGTTACCTGCAACCTGAGGAGTGACAGGAGACAGGTTTATTGCACCCTGCACTGTCCATGTTGCACCTGCACAACATGTGAGGACCAGCCACCCCTGCCCTGCACAGAGGGGGCTGAAGTCCTAGTGACAGGTGACAGGACTATGACATCCTGGACCTGTCCACGTTGCACCTGCACAACGTGTGAGGACCAGCCACCCCTGCCCTGCACAGTGGTGACTGAAGTCCTGGTGACAGGTGACAGGAATATTGCATCCTGCACCTGGGCTGAGCACGTTGTACAAGACAACATGACAGCACCCATGCCTGTACTGCCACTGAACAGTGAGGCCAGGTGGCCCAGGATATCCACAGTGAACTGGGGTCCTGGGTAACCACCTGTCAAGGGAGCTTTGACCCTCCACTTTAATGGGAGGCACCTGAGCCACTGAGCTCAAGGCCAATCCACCAAGGCATACAACCCTAGTGGGGAAAAAAATGTGAGATACATCCCCTGCCCACCTATGAAGGTGGGCATAACGAAATTCCATGGTGTTGAAAAAATCGAAACAGATTTTATTGGCATAGGGCACGCAGATGCATGAAAACAAACTCCAACCAACCCCCTTGCTGGAAGCCACAACCTACCCCTTGGACCTGCCCAAGGGGTACTGGGTTACCTAGGCGGCCCTGGTGAACAGGACCCTGCTAGGCGTCCCCCCGATGGGGCAGGGTTGCCTGCTTGCCATAAAGAATAGGCCAGTGCCAACTGGTTAGATCTCTTGCGAGCCCGTCTCACGTGTGTTGCCTTGACTTGGCAAACTCGTGTCTAAGCACTCACGTGCACGAGTGCTGTAAGCCTATATTTTTAACCAAGCTCCATTCCAACCATTCTCATGATGAATCTATCCGCGCGCATTGGAATCTATCTATCCCTACACATTGCGCTTTAACTGATACCACTGAAGATTTCTGACCCACCGGCTACCACCACCTCGCCGGTCGTTCCGCGACCCCCGACCAATCTCACCAAAATCGTGTTCCGGCTCAAATGGTATGTTTAACTCTGCTCTACGCCGAGCTGAGTATCCCTCGTTTGTGCCGTCACCCTCGTCAATCTGTTGTGACGACCGGGCTATGATGCCCGTTGGTCGGTCCACGAACTGATCGTGGAACTCCTCGTCGGTGACCTCCCGACCTGTGATGACTGTCACCGTCGGCCCAGTCGCCCCCGGCCTGCTCTGCAACCTCGGAGTGTCCAAGGTCGACCAAATGCCCGGTGGACGCGTAGTGATCACCCAGTGATCAGCGTGACCACGCGCCTCTTGGATCAGAATGTTGACCAGGTGCTCACACGTTTGAGCCACCACCTCGGCCGAATCCCACGGGCTATCGGCCTCGCGCGTCTGCGCGTCCCGTATGATGTGTGACGCGTCGGTCCCCTCCCCCAGCGAGCTTGTCGCCACCCAGTGATTATACAATCTGGTTCCACCTAAACAGATGGCCACCAGTTGGCCCAGCGTCTCACGCGCTAAGTCAAGCGCCTGGATGGTTACGTGCCCGCCCTGGTACGCAACTTCTAAACTGTAGATCAACGAAGCAATTTCGTCGCGAATGGCGACAAGCCGCTCCGTGCAGACCCGCCCTGTTTCCCCTGGCGACGTCGTCGCCCTAATCCTCATCACCACAGGGTCGTTCGCCGACGGCCCTGCTGCGTTACCGAACACAGCGACCCAACCGCCTTCCGCAAGGCCCCTCGCAACGTAGGCCGCTTGCACAAATGTAGAAGCGTTGGATTGGTGAGTATAGGGGTAGAATGCGTTTTCGCGCGCCGGCAACTCTGGAGCTGCTTCGCGCCTGGGAGATGACTCAGGTGTCTCAACCCGAGCCTCGGCCGACATGAAACCTTGCAAACAGAAATGCAATAGTACGAGTTAGCGAGCAGCCAGAACTGTGAGTTCCTGGTCTCTCACGCACACAACGGGATGAGCCAAAGTTGCAAGGCAGCAACCTTTTAACCCGCGCACCAAGCCACGACCACGGTGAGCGGTTCCACGTCCAATGTGGGAGCCTCGGTTCGTGCTTGCCAAGATAGCTGGTCATCCCCCATGACCAAGCTATATCCTTTGCGTTGTTCCTCGTTCCCATCGGCGTGACGAGGCACGTGCAGGCAGGCAAGCAAATCCTCAACGTCCACTGGCATCAGTGCAGAGCCAGGACGAACTGGATTTGCCTAGACTCTGCAACCTAGGAAGTACAGGACCTGTCACAAGCCTGCAAGGCCTAGTATCCTTGCAGACCTGTGCCAGTCCTGTATTCCACCAGCCACAGGCTGCTGCTCCTCTGGTCTACGTGGACCACAGTCACGTGATAGTCAGGCTAAGCCTGTGCAGGCACGGCCTGCCACGTGTCCTGTCCACTATTGTTAAGCCTCCCACGGTCCTAAATTTAGGACTTTGTCCTAAATCGTCCTAGTGGTCACTATAACCGAGGTACCGGGGGGGGGGGTGTCACTATATGGACCGTACCCCATGTCCACCGTACCCGGCATGATGTACCCGACCCGTGGTACCGGCACATGGTACCCGGATTCCGTACCCGGGTACCGGGTATAATGGCGGGAAAGTAGGTACCTCGACCAAAAATATAACCGATTTTGGAGCGAAAAAGTGGGTGCGGGAATGAAGTGAGGTGGATATGGCGACCTGACAATCGTGGCCGGCGTTTTCACGTGCGTTTATCATTTCGGGCGCCCAGTAGCAAAAACGAAAGGTTGTTAGTTATGCTTAAAGGCTGTGAATATTTTCTGCGCAAGTTTTTATGTGTAGCGCTGTAGCACAGCGGCACAACACAAATGGGTCGCAGATCGCCTGCTCGCGGAGGGTCGATTTTGGCACAAACATGTTAGTGTATTAGCAATGGTGGTGTGAATCAAGCCAGGAAATTTTTGTGGACGATTTTTATTATAGTCTGGAGTTTAGAAACGGAGTATTTGACATGGGAGCGCCTGGGCCGTGATATTCTTGCCCGATTTCCATTGTCGACCATGTTTTAGGGACGTTCAGGCTGGGCAGCGAGCGCACCTTATAGGTCTTCACTTTCGGTATTTCTTGGACCTAGAACGCAGCACAAGCGTGGTTTATATCATTGTCGAACCGGTTGGCCAGCTTTGGTGCGCTCAGCTCTCGGAAAGCTGACCTCGCTGCGGAATTCAGCGACTTTTTTGCAACCATCTGGAATGAGGCGACGTAAGTAGCAGGTACGTGCCGGGTTGTCCTAGATCATGAGTGTAACTGGCAACGCTGTCGTGGTGTTTTGAGTCAGCCAGCTATGCCTAAAAAGAGGGGACGCTCTCTGTGCACATAACTGTCACACATAGTTGGTTTACGTCATACAATTTTTTACGTCTCTATCTTCGTCGTCCGCTGCAGCTAAAACACACATGCGTAAGAGCAGTTTTACTCATGTGTTAGTTATAAACCATGGTCCTATGGCCTGCAGTCGTTCAGGGTGTTCTCAGACAGTATATACAGTATGGTTTACGTGTTACATGCACCCTGAATTCGCTCACAAAGCGTTGCATGTTAGCACACCGTTGTTTTGTAACTTGATTTGGCTGCATTCATGTGTTAGTTGCAATGCAAATGCAATGTTTTTTCATCGCTGGGTGGTGGCCAGCATGTCCGTGATGTCAAAGAAGGTTTGGCATATGCTTAGAGAAAGTTTACCGCAAGGGGTGGGCCATGTTCAAGCCGGGCAACCTCAGCAACCATGCAACCGTATATTGCATTACCTGCACCATCTGTGACACCGTTAAGCACGCGTATATATAGAGGCAGCCACAGCAGGGTATGGCCTTGTTATACGCTGCCCCGCCATCCCAAGGCCTCGTAGGGTCCCCTAGCGCTTGTAAGATGCTCAAGGGACCGTGTGGATAGCATGGTCATGCGTTGACACTAATTGGTCCTAATGGTCCTAAAACCCACATTTTGGCCAAATTTGCGCTTTGAGGTCTGGCAGGTGGCAGGGCCCATTCATGCACTAAATGTAATTATTTGACCCCAGGTTTTTGATAGAAACTAAAAAAGTGTGTTATCTGTCATGGGCACGAATGCCAGGGTCAAATTTTAATGTTTGCATATATATATTTTAATTCCACTTGGTCCTAAATTTAGGACTTTTACTGGGAAGATGGACATTATATACTTGTGCACTGTGCTTTGCTAGGCCTGAGCAGCCTCGTAGGCCTGCTCAGTATTAACACCCCCGGTACAGTATTAACAACCTGTACAGCGTCCAGATCCTATACAGTAGGTCTGCCATACAGGCACAGTGACCACAGTGTACAGTCCACAGTGATTATTGCGTCTGCACCCAATAGTCCAGGACTAAGCCTGCGGTACCAACAGACCACAGGTTAAGGTTCCTATTTCCTGCGTACGACGTATTAATCCAATACCGTCGTAGGTTCAGCACCTAATTCCTGTCAGCCCAGGAATTACTGTCGACCCCATATGTCGACGGCACATATTCACACACGACTTAGAAGAACAGCCGGCTCGCGCTCGCGCGCGACCGGGAAGTCGGAACACCATAACTTTCTTGATACTTGTCGGAATGAACTCGTTCCGGTGCCGCTGGAATCGTAGAGATATGCCGAATCAGGAACACGCCAATGCGCTTGGCGTTAACTCCAATCCTTTCTTTTCTTGAGCTGTAGCAGCTCACACAAGTCTACATACAAACACACACAATGGGTACTGGACATCCTCCCCGACTACAAGTCACAACCTGCTGGGCATGACAGTCAGCTTGGATTCCTTATTATATGTACATAGCACCCATACTGGTTCAGGAGCACAAACAAATTACAATGAGTCCCTATCCCTTCCCGGGAGGCTCGTTGTGTTACCCATGTACAAGAGGTTGGCCAACTGTGGCAGCCCATAGGTGTTCAGTGAAGAACTTGAGAAGTATGTACAACCTTCAGGACCTTAGGCGAAACCCCACAGATCACCCACAACAGCTCATCAGAAAACATTGCTGACCCCCAGACGGGAGTCGGCGCCGGTCTGCTGCCCCTTATCGAACCAGACACAACATCTACGCGAAGCACATGCAAAACACAAGCTCCTATACTCATTCCAACCGTGGAAAATCAGGGGACCTGTCGCCACCTCACCAGCATGGTGGATGGGTCAGCCAGTCCGTGAAACTCCGCCTTAAGACGGCACCAGGGAATCGAACCCCGCCCACAAACCACAGATCTGGGGAAACCTCAGACTGAGATGAAAACCCCAGATAGACATCTCTCCATCAGAGACAATGTCAGACATTCCCACACCAGAGACATGTCTCACCCCTCAAGGTGTGCTCAGGATTATGTACAATCAAGCTCCCAGCCTGATATCCAGAGACTTAAGCACCCAGCTCTCAGCTTTTAGACAGATAGACCGACTTGACAGTCAGCATTCATGAGCTTCCTCAGTACATTGTACTGGGCTGGGGCCTTGTGTGGCAGCTTGGTCAATGCATCAGCAGGGTTCTCCTCGCCAGGGATATGCTTCAAGTCAACCAAACTGGCCAACTCCTTCAGCAACAAATAATCCAGGTCCCGGCTTCTGGCCAGCTGCTTGTGAACAAACTGGACCATACCCATGCTGTCTGTTAGCAACAACGTCTCCATCTGCAAGGTCCAAGGGGTAACTGAAGCCAGCTCCAGCATTAACTCCTTTATGTACAAGCTGGACTGGATCCCCTCACATATGGCCCTGCATTCTGCCACATCTGAACTGATACAGACCCTCTTCTGCAGTCTGCTGTACCAGCTGAACAAACTTGCCCTGCTCTGATAGAAAGCAAACAGAGCAGCAGATCTCCCCCTGACCTTAGTGACCTGGCGAGCATCCATGGAACTGTCAACAAAGATCTCCAAGGTGTTAGGCTGGGCAAAGTCAATCCCAGACAAAATCAGATCAGGGGTACTCTCCACCAACTGGGCTATGACGATCGAGGCTTCTCATCCTTAGCACCTCATCAGGCATTCTGCTGTGCATCATCAATGATAGGGCCCACAGGTGGCAGCTAACAAACCACGCCCACATGCCTCTCAACTTGGGACATGTCGTGATAAGCACTAACATCTCTAGTGGCAAGGACCAAGGGATACATATCTGAAGCAAATCCAGCAAACAACGTAATGTTATTCTTAGGCTAGATTGTCCAGATCCCCTCTCGTAGGTCCTTCAGCCTGCCACATATGCCCTTATCCAGAGCACAGATCAACCCTCACATACAAACTGTACATGTCAGGCTGAAACTCATTCAGGAACAACCATACTGATAACCATGAAGCAACCATCATTGCAGGGTACACATAAGCATCAGATGATAGAGGCACTGAGAAGAAAACCCCACCCAGGCTGAATAAGGCACCACACCGTGGAGCCAACCTTGGGCTACCTCGTGCACAGATCCATATCACATCTGACAGTGTAACACCCCGAGGTCAAACATCAGTAAGGTTTTTCAGTCCCTGAAACATGTCCTCAGACCAGCCAACTCCCATATCACCCTGGGAGAAACCAAATCCATGGTTTTACAGCAAAACAGTCGTGGACAGAGTAAATCATCCCAAGACCAGCCAACTCCATAATGAGGAGACAACCAAACTATATGGTTTCACAGCATCACATCTGGGATCAATCATAACTTCCAGGCCAGCCAACTCCAAACTAGGAGGAAACCAAATCCTATGGTTTTACAGCAACACACCTGGGAACCATCACAACTTCCATATGCTGATTGTCATACAGCAATCAATCTGAACATGCACAGGCCAGGGACAGGGTCAACTGGAATCACACATCCATCATCAGCAACTCACGTATGCAGATGCTGATCTGTATATACCCTCCACAGTCGGCCTTCAGCATTCAGCAGGTTTCAGATTGCTCTTGAAGCATCCTCTGCAGGCTCCATAGTCCCGGACCTTGTAGACTGGAAATTTTCTTCAGGAAGCTTGTGCCAACCCTTCAAACATAATCTGGTTTCTTCTCCATCTGGTAGCCAACTTTAAACATGCTGCACTGTTCCAACATTTTCTTTCTTTTTGAGGACATAATAATTCCCCAAAGCAGCATGGTTGCTACAAGAAACCATATATGTAAGCAACTGCCAAAACGGGAGACCAATATAAATCTGGCACTCAGCCATGTATGTATCCCCTGGCAACACTCAGGTAGTTACCTCCTGCCACTCTGACAGCCTGAACTCAACAGGAAAATCTGGATCCACTTGACAATATTATTAGCCCCCTCAGGACACTGGTCTGCATCTCTGGAAACTGGAATCTCTGGAACTCTGGAACTCTTGAATTCTGGAAATCTGGATTTCTGGATTTCTGGTTCATCACCTTCAAGCTCGACAGGTATCACTGGGCAGCTGAAGCTGACAGCATCTCAGGTTCACTTGCAGACACAGAACTCTGGACCCAGCAACACTCCAACGTACCACATTGGAGAATCCAGGATTAGGAACCCCCTTGCAACAGACCCTGCAGGTCTTGTACATAGTATGGGGGAACACTATTATGGATAAACTGTAAATACAGGAGTGATATTGCAAAATATACCATGAACACTGCTTGGATGAGGAGCAATGCTGCCAACGGTTATATTTTCTGGCAACCTGCCAGTGCATATCGGGTATCATCAGTTTTCCATTAACACTGGAAAGTTAGGGTTTATTAACCAACTGTTAATTTTCCCCTAAGGCATGTTGAGGCCCTTTCCACGTGTGTCCCAACACAAAGCTAGACACCCAGGGGCAACTTGGTTCACAGACCAGCAGTTCTCCTGTATGCTGACCAAGATCCCATGTCAGAGACCTGAGCATTGGTATCCACTTTAATGTTAGCAGCCTCAGGACGTAGCACCTGGATGAGCATGCTAGCCATCTTGGCACCGTCTTGTGCTTTGCCTAGCCAAGACCACAACATTAAAATCTCTCTGGGAATCCTCCCAACGCAGTTATAGGCGCACACCCGATCAGGCCTGGTGTTTGGCCGATCAATCCAGGGGTGCAGCCTGCCTGTCTGCTTGCCCAACCACCGTATATGAAGGTACCCCAGGGGCCTGGCCAGGGTCACCCTGGGGCCTCGATACAGCTGTAGCAAACTGATCCTCTGCATTACACCTGCAGCTGGCAAAGCTCAGGTACCCAGGTATAACTGACTCCCATCAGCTTACCTGTCCTTGAATGGCTGATCACAGAACAGGCATATTATTGCTAAGGTGATGTTTCCAAAACCACTCAAAGCATTTGTGGCCAACTGGTTTCCACCTGGCTCACCACGCCAAGCCCAGCTGCCTAAACCTTGAAAATCAGATGCAAATGCTTGACTTCAGATTGTTGGCACAAATCAAAACATCAAACCGAACACTTGTTAGACCCTTCCCACACTTCAATCCAGAAGAGGTACTTCCTGGGTCTCGATCACTAATTACACACCAGCACATGGTGGTAACGGCCAACCGCGAGGCCCTTATCCACACCCTTATACCACTGTAATAAGGGTGCCCTTCCCTGTCATACACTAGACCAGGGGCATTCTGCACAATGCTGTGAGTTGCCCACCCTCACACATCAATACAGAGATCACATGGGAGCTCAACCTGACCCCAGTCGCCTGCGACTCGCGCCAGCATACTCGCGTCTCGCCAGGTCGCCTGTGACATTCTAGTCGCCCCGCGATACTTCGCCTGGCCATCCGCTCTTCTTGCTGCCGTCTCTCGCCGCAGTCGATGCCCGACGTCCTCGCGTCGCAGCAATGCAATCATCACGTCGCGCAGCACTGCCATTATTAATTACAACGTTAACAACACCGCCGACCTTGCCGCTTGTCGACACCGTCACCCGCGACTCGGAAAATTGACGAGGAACAACTTCTCCTCGCTGCTCCCCAGATGCCGACGCTCTCTCGTCGCAGTCGACACAACTTCACCCTCTAGCTGCCGACACGCCCACACCAGCGCCGTTCTGCACAATCGCTCATCAAGCGGTATAAAGAGAACTCGACAGCAATCTGCAGCTTTGCAATATAAATCTGGAAAGATTGACGATGGATAACTCCACACCGCACAAACTGCGACCTTGCAGATGACGCCTTGCGTAGCTCCTCGAGCTAGCGACCAGCACAGCTCGCAGCTATGTCGACTACATGCGCGAAAACACGCCAGCCTACTCGACAGTCAACACCAGCCGAGCTTGTCGTAGCCAACACTGCAGCAACATGCTTGACCGCCACCCATGGCAGCGAAACGCCTTCGCTTGACGACAAATCTCGAACGCTTGAAACTCGTAGCTTCACTCAGGTGCAAAGCATAGCCATGCCGCAAACCGGAACGCAACCAATGATCTGATTGACTCGATCCATGCCGAACCGCATGCGCAGTTGACTCTTGATAAATCTGGATAACTCGATCCATTTAAACCCAGCAACCCACAAGGATCACTTAAAGCCGATTCCGCAACATCTTGTCATCAGGAAATGCGAAACAGCCAGGAGCGCTCGTCAACACGTAGCAGGCCAGCAACGAAACTCATTCGTCGCCAATAACGTGCCCGCAATCAGGAAACCTCAGGAAACCTTCACGCAGCCAATCCAGCTAGTCCTTCATGCGTACAAACGCCCACCAACGACCTCCAAGATAAACTTAGCCTCGGCCGTCGTTGGGAACTCAACCATTCCCGGAACGCATCATAAACCGATAATCTGGTACCGCGCCCTTCTATGATCCGCTAGTCTCGATTCCGCGAGTATATATCCGCAGCAGTCCAGCGCAGGATTAAACTCGACGATGAAGCCCAGGCAGTAAACCGCCTTAATAGAACCGGAACATCGTTGTAATTTGAGTTAAAGCGCAATGTGTAGGGATAGATAGATTCCAATGCGCGCGGATAGATTCATCATGAGAATGGTTGGAATGGAGCTTGGTTAAAAATATAGGCTTACAGCACTCGTGCACGTGAGTGCTTAGACACGAGTTTGCCAAGTCAAGGCAACACACGTGAGACGGGCTCGCAAGAGATCTAACCAGTTGGCACTGGCCTATTCTTTATATACTTGTGCACTGTGCTTTGCTAGGCCTGAGCAGCCTCGTAGGCCTGCTCAGTATTAACACCCCCGGTACAGTATTAACAACCTGTACAGCGTCCAGATCCTATACAGTAGGTCTGCCATACAGGCACAGTGACCACAGTGTACAGTCCACAGTGATTATTGCGTCTGCACCCAATAGTCCAGGACTAAGCCTGCGGTACCAACAGACCACAGGTTAAGGTTCCTATTTCCTGCGTACGACGTATTAATCCAATACCGTCGTAGGTTCAGCACCTAATTCCTGTCAGCCCAGGAATTACTGTCGACCCCATATGTCGACGGCACATATTCACACACGACTTAGAAGAACAGCCGGCTCGCGCTCGCGCGCGACCGGGAAGTCGGAACACCATAACTTTCTTGATACTTGTCGGAATGAACTCGTTCCGGTGCCGCTGGAATCGTAGAGATATGCCAAATCAGGAACACGCCAATGCGCTTGGCGTTAACTGTATCGCCGTGGCAGTGCGGCCAGACTGCCGGTAGAGCAGACAGCAGCCGGGAGGCCGGTGAGCCGCGTGTGCTAGGTCCTTACAACGCGGAGGAGGTCCGCTCAGTTCCACACGTGGGGACACCGGTGGCACGCACAGCGCAGGAGCGTGAAGAGGAGGCAGTAGCTGGAGAGCAGCCAGCGGCTTCTTCAGGCAGCACCAGCGCTTGAGCCTGTTCTTCCTTGTTGTCTATCGCCTGTTTTGTTTTGCCATCCCACTGTATATAATGCCTCGTGGCAAACCGGGAGACGGCGACAAGGGCGAGATGGAGGCACCGGCTGGGGCGAGCCAGGAGCCTCGGCAAGACAAGGAGCAGCTGGTGGGGGAGGCGATCCCAGCCAGCGACGGCGATGGGGGAAAGATACCAGGCAGCAAGAGACGGCACGAAGACTCGGTGGAGGAGGCGCGCAAGGCGCGGGCGCTAGGGGCATCTGATGCAATAACGGTGGCGAATGGGCAACCAGCCGTGGAGAAGCGTAAGAGGGACACCTCCGCTGACGGCAATGGTAAGAGGCTTCATGTGGATGTGATCTCCCCTATGCTTGCTGGCCCAAGTGGCGTTGTTGCTGTGACACCCACTCAGTGTGGTGGAGCCGGTGAAAGCGCTGCCAGGGTCGAGACCTCACATGAGTGCAGTCACTCTTATGAATGGACAAAAGCCTCTTAACCCACCACTAGCACAGGAAGCTCTAGACAAGTGGCTAGAGGACATGGAGCTGGTTGTGCTCTCCGTGGACCCCACTGTCAACCTAGTGCAAGTGTTTCACTCGTCCACGTGCAACAGGGACTCGTCAGAGCGTGTCAGGGAAAAGGCTAGGACTGGTGTCAAGGATAAGCTAACCTGGGCACAGTTCCTGGATGGGTTGAGGGAGGAGTTCTCTGACAAGGTTCTCAACCTCACCAACTACTATAAACATCAGTATGACACCTTTGAGATAGTGGGTCCTGTGGCAGAGGAATGGGCTAGGCTCAACCGTATCAGGGACAAGGGGGCCAAATATGGCTTCCTGGTCACAGATAGGGCCTTGGCAGACTATTTCCTGGACCGTATGGGTTTGAGTGTGGATGGGAGGAACAGTGCCCGCATGTTTCTTAACCAGACTGATGGCTCCTTGCGTGCTCTGGAGCTTGTAATCCTCAGCATAAGGAAGCCAGATCCTGCCTGCAAAGCTATCCAGTCCCATGGCAGCAATGCCACCTCCGCTGTGCAGGGCCAAGGTGATGTCCCCGGGTACCCAGCCCGTGATGGGGCAAGGCCCAACAAGCGTAAGCGCTTCAGGCGCCAGAGGCAGGGGGCTCAGGGTGGCAAGGGTGCAGGTTCCCAAGGAGGGGTTGGGAGCCAGCAAGCTGGTGGTCAGCAGGGTAAGGGTGGCCAAGGGCAAGGCAAGGGCCAAGCTCAAGGCAACCAGGGCAAGCAGGGTGGACAGTCTCAGGGAGGCCAGGGGAAGCCTGGCAAGGGTGGGGCTGGGTCTGGGAAGAAGGGTGGAGCATGCTTTGTGTGTGGCAAGGAAGGTCACTGGCGTCGTGAGTGTCCTGACAGGAAGGCCAAGCCTGCTGGGGCGGGAGGCCAGTCTGGGCAGCAGTGACTAGCTACATCATCCCCTGTAAATAGTCAATCACCCCTTGGGGAAGGTGTGTTGGATGTACATAAGGATGGGGGTGTGCCCCTTGTGCAGCACCAAGGGTGTAAAGATGTTGTTCTTCCACTGGATTGCAATAACAATGCTGCAGCTGAATTCCCTATGCCTCATGCAGGTGGTGGGTCTCCAGCAGGTGCTGGCCTGGAGGGCCAAGGGACCTTGCTGGAAGGGCCTGGAGCGGTCCAGGGTGCAGGGCCTGGCTTGGGGCGTCAGGATGGCCTGCAGGGAAGCCCTGGAACCTCAGGAGTGGATCATGTGTCCCCACACACGGTTCAGACGTCTCGCCAGGTCAGTACTGACAGAGTGCTGAGCTATGCTGAGGCTGGCCATAGATTGCATCATATGTTTGGGCATTCTGGGCAGGCAGCAATGTTTGCTTGGAAGCTAGGTAGGGAGCCTTTGTGGGAGGCATGCCAGGCTGCTGCTGAGAACTGTGGTTGCCAGGAGAATGCTGTTCACCCACCTCAGTCCCATGCTAGGGAGCCTGCTAGGGAGCGTGGCGACATCCAGATGGATATCCAGCATATCAGGGGCTTGTATATATTGGTGGGGGTGGACAGGTTCAGTAGATACAGGCTGATAGACGTTCTGCCTGGTATGCAGGAGCACCACTTGTTATTGGGTATGAAGGCCCTGATCCCAGGCTTTGGGGTGTGCAAGAGTGTGCAGGCAGACTTGCAGTTTGACTGTTTGCTCAAGCATCAGGACCAGCTGCCTTGTAAGCTGGTAGAAGTCCCCAGGGAGAGTCATGGGCAGCAAGGGGCTGTAGAGAGATCCATACGTGAAGTGAAGACAGTGGTGCTAGCAGCAGAGTCAGTGCCACTTGTGGCATCTGCCTTAGAGAGGGCAGCCTGGTGTAAGGGGATAGAAGAGCAGCTGAACCACAGGGTTAACTATTACTTTGATGGTGTAGCTGTCTCTCCCCTGGCCCTGCAGTATAGCTTGTTGCCTGAGAACGTGGTGCAGGCCAGTCTTATAGGAAGGCAGATAGGTTATTTGCCCAGCTGAGACGTAAGGACAAGAACTGGAATGTGCTGAGGCCTCAGGTGGGGCTGAAGGTCAGGATGTGGAAGGAACCATCTATTCCAGGCAAGCGGGGGAAGTGGCAGGATGGGGTTGTCACTCGTGTGGAAGAAGCTAACAGATCTTGCCTGGTGGCTTTGGAAAAGGATCCAGTTGTGAGGGTAAGAATGCCACGAATTCCGCCATGGTTCTTGCAGGAAGTTGCCTTTATTAATAATCAGGAAACACAGACGTAAGTCACGTCACTTCCAAGACTGCACGCAGCACAGGCGACAGGGTCGCAGTGCCAAGAGAACGTGCACGCAAGAACTAGCGTCCCGGTGTGACCAAGTCACTCATATAGGTTGTTAGGGACGCGTCCAAGTATTCAGCTGCACTGTCACAGCTGAACTGTCAATAAATTGATTACACAGACTCTGGCACGCCTTTGGCGCGCAGATCTATCAATTGTCCATACGGCTAGTCCTGTGGACCTATCCGTACACTAGTCAGCATCAATTGTCTCATAGGTCCTGGCGCGCTACAGCACGCCTACCTATCAATTGACCATCAAGTCCTGTACAAGTCCTGTCAACGTCCTGCGGACTATCAAAGTGACACTTGTACATCCTGTGTCCGTACGCGCCCACAGTGGCGCGCCGGGTACTGTCGGCACAGCCTAGGAAACGTCATAACTTTTACGTTCCTTAACCAAATGAGGCGTTCAAGGTGCCGTTGGAAAGAGCGTAACAATCTCTATCCATCTAACGTAAATCCTTTACGTTAACTCCAATCCCTTCTTTTCTTTAGGGATCACATCCCCTGCCAGGGACCCTTGAAGTAGCTTGAAATGTCCTTCACTCCAGCTTGAAGCTTGAACAGATGTCTTTAATGGCCATTGCCATTCCCCCAGCCCTTTCTTTTAAGGAACTGGAAAAGAAACAGATCTGCCACAGGGAAAACCATTCCATGAGAAATGGATAAAAACCTATGGAAGTGGCATTACAGAGTACCACCAGATATTAGAAGCACACAAAATTAAATACATACAGGTTAATTCTATGAGGTCTTCTCCAGGAATTAATCCCATCACCTCGGTAGAGCCTCCAGTACAATGACCTTCTGGCGGTGAGTTACATTAATCCCAGATACTAATCCCATAAAACCCAGTACATATTCAATATAAGTACAATAAATCCATGACAATTAAAATACCACTTGACAAAGTAAGGCGTATTACAATAGTTTGCCTGTCATTCTCTCAACAGGGGTCTATTGGCGCCCGTCTTACGGCGCCCGTCTACTTGCCAGATGGTAAACTGCCACAGCAAACAAATGACAAAATGAAACACATAGGCAACAATTAAATCCTGCCCTGGGGAACTAGGGAAGTCTGAACAGGCAAACACCTGAACAGGCCAGCTTGTAGAAACATAATACCAGGGAATCGAACCCCGCCCTATAAACCCCAGAATAAAGGTTCCCAGACCATTGTGAGAGGTATGTACAAATATACATTTCTTTTAAAATAGAATACATGGTCTGTAATGGACCTGTCAACCTTGTGTAGTCAACAGCATGAACCCCAGCCAAAACCTGGCTGTATCCTGATTAAAATCAGAGTGAGTGTACCATGGTCCATGAGCCTTAGTACAGACTAAAATACAGGTATTATGCCAGTCACAATGCTGACACTACCACACAATCTGCTCTCCAATGCCCTATAACCAGCACCAGCTTAGACAGCTTGCTGAGATGGGTCCATCAGAGACTGAAGAACCTTGTATTGCACTGCTGCCTTCTGCACTAGCTTGGTCAAAGCATCAGCAGGATTGTCAACCCCAGGGATATGCTCAATATTGGCCAAGGAGGACAACTCCTTAAGAAGGAGATAATCCAAGTCCCTACTTCTGGCCATCTGCCTGTGCACAAACTGCACCATCCCCATGGAGTCTGTTTTTAGAAGAGTGGTAACCTGAAGTGGCCAAGGAGTGTTAGAAGTCATCTGATGAAGCAACTCCTTCAGATAAAGGCTTGTGTGAATGCCTTCACAAATAGCCCTGCATTCTGCCACATCACTGCTGACAGCCACCCGTTTGTGCAGGCGACTAAACCAGCTCACCAAACTCCCCAGGCCTTCCTGTCTGAGCACAAAGAGCCCTGCAGCCCTGCCCCTGACCTTGGAGACCTGCCTGCTGTCCATTGAGCTATCCACATACAGCTCCATGCAAATGGGTTGTGATAAATCCACTGCAGACAACAGAATGCCAGATGAAGCCCTGACCTGATCAGCCACCTTGGCAGACCCTAGCTCCACCAGCATGTCATCAGGCAACCTGGCTATGACCATAAGGTCTGGCCTGGAAATGCCTGCCACCCAAGCAACCATGCCCCTCACCATGGGACACAGTGCCTGTGTGATGGTTGGAGGAAGCTTGCTAATGAGGGTCTCTTGATAATCATTGCCCCCCACCAGCAGCATACGCCACTCCCCCCCTTCTTCACCAGTGTGGCCTCCATGCCCACAAACAGCAGAGGCTCATTCTCCACCTGCCATTGCTCCCTACCCAGAGGAAACTTGGACTTAATGATGGAGATCAGCTCCTTAAGCCACGACGTGGGAGCTATCAGATGTAGGTCATCCCCGTGCAGCGAAGCATACACTGGCAGGCCTTCCCATTGCCCCAGAAACAGACAGGGGTCTACAGGAGAGACCTTCAAGTTGCAATGCTCCTTCAGGAAACGGTTGAGAGTCTCCCTCCAGATTATTGGACTTGACCTCAGGCCCTCCAGGCCCTTGAGGATTTTAAGGAACTCCGTGTGGATGTCCCTTTTCCATACAGCAGGCACCCTAACATAGAAAGGCGTCTTGCCCTCCCACTTTTCCTGTGCCACATCTGCATCCCCCTCCAGAAATGCCCTCTTGAAGTCTACCACCACTGAGCCATAGTCCAAGCCCTTGTTGAGAAGGCCTAGAAATACACACAGCAGCAGCCTCCAAGTGTCATGCAACATGCCAGGGGTATACAACTCCTCAGCAGTGCACTCACCAGTACCCTTGAACTCATTCAGCACTGGCCTGACATGTGGTACCTTGACCCCGTCCACCTCCTTCATCTTGATGACAAACTTGAGCTTGAGTAGACGTCGTGCAGGAGGCAGGTCATTGACAGGTTCCACGCATTTCTTGGAGATCCAGTCCTCCCCAGATTTAATCAGACCCAGTGTGACCTGGGGACACATAATGGGAGAGGACATGAGCTTCACCAGGCCTTGGTAGTTGATAGGGCTGTGTCCAGCAAGTGAGTGAGGACCAATGCCCAAACTGCTTGGATGACTAGCAGCTGGCAGTATGAGGTCATCAACCAAGGGCTCCTGCCCCTGGCACACTTGCACACGCTTAACCGACCTGGTTACTGCACGTGATAGGTGAGTGGTCCTGAAATTAATCAGTGGGACCTGACCAGCCCCTTCCTTAGTCAGGAGAGAGGACGTGATCACTACCCCATCCTGGCATAGGAAATTCTGCCCCAGAAGAGCAGGTCCTTGATAGCCCTCCAAGACACAAAAAGCAGTGTCCTGTCCAAGGATAGGAATGAATACCTCACCCAGTACCTTCACGTGTACCCCGCCACTGAAGTCAGACACAAACTGATAGCTGGGTTCAGACATGCTGTACCCTGCTGCAGCCCTGGTCCCAATGATGGAGACCTGAGAATTAGTGTCTACCTCTAAGGCAGTGTCCAGCCCCAGATTGCCATGCCACCTGAGCTTGGCTACCTTGGGCTGCTTCTTGGCTCTTTGTAGAGCCCCAATCAATCCAGCCAAACTTGTCCCCCTGGGCTTGGTTAGTGCCTTGGGCTTGACAGTTGACTCCCCAGCTGTTGACCTTGCAGCCTGTTCAACAAGTACCTCTGCAACCTGGCCAGGGCTGACAGATTCCCCTGCAACAGATGTGGTCGTTGCGTCAGTGATGTCACCTGGGACCTGAAAATCCTGCAGATCCTGTGAGCCTTGTGCCTGACTGCCCTCATTCATCAGGTTAGGCTTGACATATGACCAACTCAGCCGGTGCACATGCTTTGGTTCGTCCTCCATGCTGACCAAGCATGCGTGGCTAGCTTCATCAACCTGGGTAACCACCCCAGGACTCCAGCTACCACGTTTGCCATAAAGGCTAGGTTCCTTCCAAGCTAGGACCTTCTGACCCACTTGTGGCTCCAGCATCTTCCAACCCCGGTCCTTCTCCCTCAGCTTGGCAAAGGTGACATGTGCAGCATGTTTCCAGCCCTCCAGCACATGTGGTGGGCACAGGCCATGATATAGACCCATTGGGCTGACAGCAACTCCATCATAGTAGAAGTTAACCCTGCTGTTCAGCTGCTGCTCCACGTTCCTCAGCCATGCACTCCTGACAAGTGCAGGTGCAGACAAGGGTACCCAGTCTTCAGAGATGATCAATTTCTTGACCTCCTGGATTGCCCTCTCGATAGCACCCTGCTGCCCATGAGCCTCCCTAGGTGTAACCAGCAACTCAGGAAGGGTAGGATCACCCTTGAGATGCTGAAACTGCATGTCCACCTGGATCCTTGTGGTAGGAAACTTGGCTCTTACATTCTGCAGGGCAGCCAGCAAGTACCTGTTCTTCATAGAAGGTAAATGCTCTAGCACCTTGTATTTCGTGTACCTGTCCACGCACACCAACAGTTGCATGCCCCTGATGTGTTGGATATCACACTGCAGATCACCAATGCTCTGAGGTAGAGCTTTGGCATGTGATTTCCTGGGCTTGTTGGAGGACAACTGGCACTTACACCGTGAGGCAGCTTGCTGACACGCCTTAAGAAGGGGTGCCCTGCCCATACGGAAGGCAAAGTTGTTTGACAGAGAAGTGGCATGCCCAAACATGTTGTGGATTCGGGCACCCAACTCCTGGTACACAGAGGAAGCAGTCCCTGGCACAGTCAGGACTGTGCTGTCAGGTTGTCCAGCATCACCATGCTGACTTCCATCCTGTTCTGACTCAGAGCCTGAGTCACCCTGCTCATGCCCAACACCTGGACCGCCAGCAGGGACCACATGCATACCACCAGAGGCCTTCACACCCCTCTGTGGTTGTACATTGGTTTCTCTCAAATGAGAGGTCCACCCTCGTGCCCAGCACGAGGATGCATGGGGTCAGACATTCTTACAGCTGCACCAGCTGTCAAGGACGTCTTCATAGGAACCTGTACCTCTCCAGGTGACCTGGGGCCACCCTGAACCTGGAGATCACCCTCTTGTTGCCCAGATATAAAATCTGCATTGGAGCACTTGGCCTCCCCCTTGGGTGAATTAAGGTGTGTAGGGGTTGCCTCAGACAGTCACTGCTCCTTGTTGTCTTCTTGCTGACTGCCCTTTGAAGGCTGGCCCTGGGACTTGTTGTTGTTCTTCTTATTGTTGTTGTTGTTATTCTTGTTGCTGCCCTGGCCCTGGGATTTCTTGAAGCTGGGACACTCCTTCTTGATATGCCCCCACCCCTTGCACAGGTAGCATTGTATCTTTGACTTGCCCTGGCCTCCTCCCCCGTTGTCAGGCGCGTTGCCCTGCTTGGGCTTACCACCCACCCGCCTGAACACCGACTTGGAGTGTGACCTCCTGTCAGAGTCAGGTGAATGATCGCCCTTGCGCTTGTTATGGTTGCCCCCTCGTCCTCCCTGGCTTCTGTCAGCCTCAGACGTCTTGGAGCCCCCTTGGGTACGCCCACCTGCATGGGTAGCCTTCACTGCTGGCACTCCACCCTCAAACAGCTCCTCTGCCTCGAGTGCTTGTTTGATTATGACCTTGTAGGCCTTGAGGGTTGAGTGTGGGGCACACATGACCTGGGCACACATGACCTGGGGTCCGGACACACCTGAACCCCCCCAAATTGAATACACATGTTTTGCACTCAATACCCATTCTGGCAATGCAAATTATGATGGGGGACCATAAATATGACCCTTGGGCATGCATCTGGCTACTTTTTGAGTTCAAGGCCCATCACCATCCATGTGCACGGAGCTATTTTTAGCGCGCACACCCCCTAAAAGCACGGATTGCCTAGGACAACCCCCCCACACTTGTGGACCAAACACCATATTCCAGTAAAATCCCCACCCAGACCAAGGAATGGAGCTAATTTGCAGCACCAAAATCGCACGTCTGGGCATACTTTGGCAGTTTACCAAAAAATACGTCTTTTTTGTGACTAAAAAAAAAAAATCAAATCAAATACGCATGGGTTGGGCCCAGGGAGATATAGATAACTTCCACAGGGTGGGAATATCAATGGGACCAATTTTCAGCTCATTCTGACCGCGTATGTGAACAAACATCACTTTTGTATGAAAAAAAAAATGCACGAAAATACGGTTTTATGCCAAATGGCTGCACCAATCACCCCCTTGCCCACCACCAAGTGGGGCAAACAAGGTGCCAGCAAGTTATTTATCATGCAAACTATCTTGGAATCAAAATTCAGGTCATTCTGAGCTAGACTGATGGCATAAACTAGTGTCCTCAACTGCCACCCCTCAACCCTAGTATAGACTGGCATGAGCTCAAACATAACCCTTTTCATCACCTGCCCACCACAAATCATCAGAATCCTAACATAGACGGCTGCCAATTGAGTTATACAAACAGCCACCAAATGCAGGATCAAGCTGAGCATGAGCCTTGAGTACTAGAGAGGTCATTCATAGCATGCAGCACCACACTATGGTAGCATAGTTGGCAATCTTCATTGGTAATAACAGAAATGTTTAGAGGCCCAAGCAACGTTCAATAGCAACAGAAACATGTGGGATTAGATGGGTGACTCGTACATGCTAGCCACACCCCACACCTCACCATGGTTGTAAACCATGCTCAACAATAAGGTGCATAAACAGCATGCTCATCTACACGTGCTATGCTGACTTAGAGTAGAGGATGATGCCTCAATCAACCAGCAATAATAACACAATGTTCTAACCCTGCAGGTTCACATCACCCCGTTCAAAAACCAACCAACAAAACAGAACTGTAAGCGCAAACACGAAATACAGCAAAGCCATAAGAGAAATGGCTTGCAGCCATCCTCATAAGCATGGCTAGCATCCTTGAGAGCACATTGATTGTGAAGCATAGTGGCTGTGATCCACAAATCTAAAGAGGACGCACACGTAAGCATAGCTTACACATATACAAAGCATGGCCAGCAAGAGAAGTATAGCCACCTTGTTTCCCAGCACGTTGAGACGCACGGTTCATATGCTCGCCAGCTTGTTGCATGCCGCCCTCGAGGCATGCCGGGGTACGTGTTGAATATGCAATATAAGCACTCTGCCATCCAAATCCTTCCATATATCATTACATTAACGTAGCAGCTTACCTTGATATTACCCAATCCTAGACAGGATTTCAGAGCTTGCCACGCATAACGTAAGCGAATCGGTTGAAAGCTGCCGGAAAACTAGAGACGTGCATGCAGCAAGCGGCGAACAAAACAACGCACCCTTCCAGGAAACCGTGCTGAAAGCTTAGAATAAAGGGATTTCTAAACGCAATAGACTTCGGGGGTAACCACTGGATAATAGACGTACAATGGCATGCTATCTTTCCTGACAAGGCGCGCAAGAAATGCCAGCCACCCATGGACGGGTTGACAGCGCATAAAGCAGGACCTGGCGTTTTCTTTCCGAAAATGACGAGGAAAAGTAATAAAATAAAAGGTTCTTTAACATTTTCAATCTCCCCGTTAATGAACGTTGCTTTCTGCATCGCTAGGGACTAAGAACCTTTGTAATTATCGCTGTAGGCATGTATTGCTGCTTATTCGTTGCGGCAAGATTTCCGGGCCAGACCCCCTCGCAAACGCGGATGAAAAATGGCATCGATCTCGTCAATAATGCATCTTCGGCTACGCAAGATCATGATGAAACTTTGATTTGACGCATCTGCATAATTTTCTGCGGTCTTATTGCCATATTACTGCATTTATTACCTAACGCACGTCGCCATGGCCAACTTGGCGCAAGGGCTACGCGCATCGTGCACCACAATTTCACGTGCCGGGTACCGGCGCGAATTTTTTGGCGCGAAATAATTCCGGTGTGTCCGGACCCCTTAAAGAGCCACGTGTAGCCTTATCCAGCCCAGAGACCTTCAACCAGTTGGTCAGGGCTATGTTATCTGCCACGTTGAAACCGTGGGCCCTGCCTTCCTCAACCATTTTGCAATAGTTAAGGAAATTCTGGATGAGATCCCCCTTGACCTCCCACCCTTGGTACTTGTCTTGCCAATGGATGCCGACCTTCTTTCGCTGGTCTTCAAGCAACTCCTTCAGCTCAGCTACATACCCTGCCCAGGCCTTGTTGGCCTTCTTACATTCCCTGGTTAGGTCCTTGATCTGATCAGTGCACTTGCCAAACGTGCTGCTGCCTATCCAGATCTGATAGTAGTTGGTACCCCCGTACAAACTAGGAAACCCTTCCAGCCCTTCCACAAACTCTTCAGCCTGCTTAGGCTTAGAGTCAGATGTCACAGGTTGCAGCTGATTAACAATTAATAATCCCTGAGTGGTAAGGTCAAAACCATGAACAGCTTGTGCATTATTATTATTCATAGGAAGATTGGTGATCTCTCCGGTAACCCCCACGTCATCTACGTGAGCGGTCCCACTACCTGCACCACCACCATTCCCACTGGCTGGGGCACCCTTGCTACGGCGCCCGTCTGCCATTCTGCACTAGAAGCTATTCAAAAGAACACCTCAGCAAAGCAGCAGAAAATATGTACAAAAGTTGTCGCCACTGCCGCTTGCGCCGGTGTCGCTCCCGCCCCGCGAAATGCCGCTGAAAAGTCGACAAAAAAAAATGTCGACGAGTACTGCAAAAGAAAATTAGGCCGACCTAGTAGTCAAGGCCCCTGAAGTCGCAGTACGTGTATACGAACTCACGATCCTCCATATCCAGCTCTGGACCTGCACCGGTGTGAATTAAAACCGGCGTGCTCCCCGCCGCGTAAGTTGCGACGCGCCGACGCGCGACGAGGCGCAGAGGATGTGTAAAGATCGTCAATAATTCCCACCCCGCGGGAATCCACTCTCGCACAGAGGCGAGAAATGCCACCAGGTTAATTAAAACCTGGCGCTCGCGACTGCGCACGCCGCGTGTGAGCAGCGATAACAGCGCGAGATCCTGAAACAAATTTGTCGACACCGCCGGCGCGCCCCCCGTGCGTAGCGATGCCCAGTTTTGTAGGTTTCTCTGGTAACCGGTGAGTGAAGAGATGATGTTGTCCAACTCTTCAATGGCAGTCGTGACTTCTGTCACCGACCGCAGACCTCCCCGCACCTGGACCGTAAATGTCGATAAAATATTGCGGATCTGGTCCAAGAGTGCGCGTACAGCCGGCACCAGTGCTGGCAAATCGGGGTCCTCGGGGTTATCCCCGAGCAATGCGTGAGCTGCACGCTGCTGACGATGAAGCTCGTCGAGCGAGACGGTGACTTCGTCGAGCAATTGCTGCCACGACGGCACAGTCGGTCTTGACGAAGAACCAGCCGGCGGAGCGGCTATTTCCTCATCGTCCGGAATCCGAGATTCTTCAGAATTTGGCATCTTTTTGACAGAGCGTGTAATACGAGTTGTGAGGGTAAGAATGCCACGAATTCCGCCATGGTTCTTGCAGGAAGTTGCCTTTATTAATAATCAGGAAACACAGACGTAAGTCACGTCACTTCCAAGACTGCACGCAGCACAGGCGACAGGGTCGCAGTGCCAAGAGAACGTGCACGCAAGAACTAGCGTCCCGGTGTGACCAAGTCACTCATATACATAGGTTGTTAGGGACGCGTCCAAGTATTCAGCTGCACTGTCACAGCTGAACTGTCAATCAATTGATTACACAGACTCTGGCACGCCTTTGGCGCGCAGATCTATCAATTGTCCATACGGCTAGTCCTGTGGACCTATCCGTACACTAGTCAGCATCAATTGTCTCATAGGTCCTGGCGCGCTACAGCACGCCTACCTATCAATTGACCATCAAGTCCTGTACAAGTCCTGTCAACGTCCTGCGGACTATCAAAGTGACACTTGTACATCCTGTGTCCGTACGCGCCCACAGTGGCGCGCCGGGTACTGTCGGCACAGCCTAGGAAACGTCATAACTTTTACGTTCCTTAACCAAATGAGGCGTTCAAGGTGCCGCTGGAAAGAGCGTAACAATCTCTATCCATCTAACGTAAATCCTTTACGTTAACTGATCCAAGGCACGTGTACAGGTTGTCCTGGGCTCATGTCAAGGAAAGAAGGCCACATGCAATCTGGCCTGCAGACGGGCCAGGCCCTCCCAGCTGGGTTGAGGAGCCAGGCCAGAGCCAGGCAGCAGCAGCTAACAATCCTCTGGTGGTGGATGATGGTCTGTCCCTGCTGGAAGATGACGAGCAGGAGGAGGCTGCTGAAGCAACTGTCACAAGGCCAGAGGGGACAGGGCAGCCACCTAAGGCCCGGGGGCCTCTCATGGCGGACGTCATCCGAGCACTCATGCGCAGCAAACATGATCCCAAGGTATCCAAGCTCACGGGGTGGGGGTCGTGCTGGGCAGCTACAATGGAGGTAGATACCAACTCACAGGTGTCTGTCATCAGGGAAGAGGATGCTGTAGGCTTACAGATGTCCCATCCCAGTTGCCTTGCTGTGTCTGATTTCTCAGGAAAGGTGTCCATGAAGATCCTTGGGGAAGTGAGTGTGCCTATCTTAGGGGTGCCCACCACGTTCTGTGTGGTAGAGGGCTATAAGGGGCCTGCCATTCTGGGTCAGAACTTCTTGTGCATGCCAGGGGTTACTTTGACCTCTGATGAGTTGGCACTAGAAGGTAGGGGCAGCCTCCCCCTTGAAAGATATCACTATTCCCAGGGTCTTGCAGTGGCGGTGAAGGCTGTTAGGAGTCAGCCAGCTGAGGGTCCTCAAGGTCAGGAGCCCATAGCTGAGGACCTGTTGATAATCCCAACCGCCTATGATCCAAGGCAGTTAGGGGTAAACAGGTACCAGATAGCTGCTCACAGTCCTATTCCCTGGCGCCAGCTAGTCAAGATGATGCAGAGCCCCAAGATGGCTAAGGCATGGACTCTTGGCTTTGTTGCTTCTGGGCATGAGTGGATAGTTTCCAACTGTGCAGAACCTGTGGATGAGCTGCCAGAAGTTCACCAGCTGCTCAGATTGATGTTTGTCCTCAAGCTCAAGGAGGTAGATGGTGTCCAGGTGCCACATGTCAGACCAGTTGTGACCGAGTATCATGGCACTGGCCAGTTGTTAGATGAGGAGCTCTATACTCCAGGGATGCTGCATGACACGTGGAGGATTCTGCTGTGTATATTTCTGTCTTTTCTGGTTAAGGGTGTGCCCTATAGCTCTGTGCTGATTGATTTCAAGAGGGCTTTTCTCAAGGGTGACCAAGATCAGGCTAGGCAGACTTGGAGAGATATCCCTCCTTTCTTTGTGACTGTACCTGCTGTATGGAGAGCAGAGATAAAGGCCAGGTACCTGAGAATTCTGAAAGGGTTGGAAGGTCTCAGGTCCAGTCCCATTATCTGGAGAAAGAGCCTAGAGAAATTCTTGAAGAATACTTGTGGGTTCTCGGTGTCTCCAGTGGATCCCTGTTTGTTCCAAGGGTCCTACAATGGCCTTCCTGTCTTTGCCTCACTGCATGGTGATGACCTTCATCTCATAGGTCCACCAGACTGGGTTGAGGCTGTCTTGGCTAAAATCCAGAAGCGGTTTGAGCTGGGTAAGATACAGCACATGGTGGAGAATGAGCCTATGGTCTTCTGTGGCATGCAGGCTACGTTGTTCCAAGCCAAGGGCTCGTGGTTCATCAGGATGGAGGGTGGTAAGGACTACCCACAGCAGATTGTAGATGCATTGCACGAGCCCATCACGCAGGCTAGGTGTGCTACCATCAGGGGCATGCTGGCATGGCTTGCAAGTATATGTGCCCCTGACTTGCTGGTTTTGAGTCGACTTACTGATTCCCAGCTGGTTGAGGTGGGTGATGAGAGTGTGGTGCAGGCTGTCATGATGTCTCCCCCTCTCATACTGGGTCCTGTGGATTTGTACAAGCCCCTTGACATGGTTCTCTATGTGGACAGTTCTATGGATAATAGGAAGGTCACAGAGGTCAGGGGCAGGGCAGCAGCATTAGTTACCCTGGAGCAAGATCACACCTCACTTGTTACCTGGTACAGTCGGTTGCAGAACAGGGTTACACCCAGCAGTGATATTGCTGAGTGCAGGGCAATCTGTGAAGGGCTGCATACTGCTCTTTACTTGAGGGAGCTCTTCTACCAGCTATGTCAAGTGGCTTCCTGTAGGTTGCAGCTGCACACACTGGTGAGGACTGATAGCATGGGCATGGTGCAATTTGTGCACAGGCAGCTGGCCAGGAGCAGGGACCTTGACTACTTGTTGCTCAAGGAGATGTCCTACCTAGCTCACATTGAACATGTGCCTGGTGTGGACAACGCTGCAGATGCCCTCACCAAGCTGGAGGAGAAGGCGGAGAGGCAGTACCCCCTGCTCCGTGGGCTCATGGACCCCTTACACGGGCGGCCATAGAGACAAGGCCTTGCTTCAGCTTGGGTGCCCCCAGTGGGCTGCTTGACCAAAGTACCAAGTGGTGACTGGTGCTTACTGGTTGACAGCCGGTCCTTCAGGGTTAGGTACACCCTCCTGGACAGGAGTTGGTGTGGAATGTCACTCCTACCAGCTGAGAATCATGCCTGGCCCTCCCCATGGGGTTCAGAAGAGTCGCCAGGACGCCTTTGGCCTCATACAGTTAGGCCATGCAAGGGCAACCCGAATGTTGGTTCTTACAGGTTGCTGTATATATGTTTTCTAGTGCTTGTTTCCAACCTGTTGCTAATAAAGAACCTGGTTGTGTGACCATGTGGAACATGGTTGCCAGGGGGCCACATTCTGGGTTATATAATGCTTGAATAAAACATAATCATGTCATGTCATTCTCATGTTGTTCTCATGGTTGTAATGTTTCTCTTGTGTAAAGTTCCAGGTCACCTATAAACCTGGAGGTTGGGGGTGGGGTTCAATTCCCCAGCAGAGCCACAGCCTGGCATGAGTGATTCCTGGGCTTAACACCCAGTGAAGACATGGGCTCCCCAATAAGGCAGTATTTGTATAGGTGCTACCTGAGTCTCTTTGAGCATAAAAGGGAAAGGCTGGCCAAGGCGGGCGCCATAAGAACGGGCGCCTGTGATAACTGTGAAAGATCAGGAACTCACAATAGTACGTTCTTGCATGGCATCCTGTAATCCCAGCCATTGGACTAGGTAATGTGCCTTGACTTTAATCTAGCACCAAGTTCCCAAGGAGTAAGGAAAGGTTGGGAGCTGACCAAGGGGTCAGGGGATAACCTGGGGTGACCTCTGATTCACTGGCCAGTACACCTAGCCTGGTCCAAGGGCAGATATGTTGTTACCCAAAGGAGGCAGGAACCCTGGGCCCTCAAAGGTCTGATCAACCTCAAGGGACCAAGCGGTCTGTGGCTGAGTGGGCACAAGCAAGGTTAGGCTTGTTTCAAGCTGGTCCAGCTCCAAAAGAAGAAAGGGTTGGAGTTAGCATTTTGGGCAACCAATATGCTAAGTGGATGCAGTTTGGAAAGACCTTTCCAACGCCGTGCTGACCGCCTGAAACAGACAAGGGACGAGAAAGATATGAGGTCCCGAAGTCCTAGCCGTCCGTGGCCGACTAGGGTACAGTCCTCTGGTATAGTGGACAGGACACGTGGCAGGCCGTGCCTGCACAGGCTTAGCCTGACTATCACGTGACTGTGGTCCACGTAGACCAGAGGAGCAGCAGCCTGTGGCTGGTGGAATACAGGACTGGCACAGGTCTGCAAGGATACTAGGCCTTGCAGGCTTGTGACAGGTCCTGTACTTCCTAGGTTGCAGAGTCTAGGCAAATCCAGTTCGTCCTGGCTCTGCACTGATGCCAGTGGACGTTGAGGATTTGCTTGCCTGCCTGCACGTGCCTCGTCACGCCGATGGGAACGAGGAACAACGCAAAGGATATAGCTTGGTCATGGGGGATGACCAGCTATCTTGGCAAGCACGAACCGAGGCTCCCACATTGGACGTGGAACCGCTCACCGTGGTCGTGGCTTGGTGCGCGGGTTAAAAGGTTGCTGCCTTGCAACTTTGGCTCATCCCGTTGTGTGCGTGAGAGACCAGGAACTCACAGTTCTGGCTGCTCGCTAACTTTATGAACCAAGTCTGCCACACAAGGTTCTTGCCCTGGGGCATACTTCAATGGGGGTAGCAAATTTTACAGAAGCAATGTTGGTGTTAAGAAGTTTTTGAAGGGAAATTTTGAAATGATTCAGATCAACACCACCCAGGTCCTGGATGGATAGTCTATCACTGGAGATAATTACACCAGGGTAAGATAGAAAAGGATCCCCCAACAAAGCATTACCTTTATAACCTTCCAATACCTGAAAAGGTGTGGGGATACCAAGTATAGTCAACATGACCTGACCTTGTACCTTGAGGGATGACTGCCCTGAGAAATCAGCCACATGGTGCCAGGGTGAAGGTTCCAAGGGCATATGGGGCACAGCCAGTGCACTAATAATGCTGACCTGGGCTTGTGTGTCCACTGCAACCGTAAATGGGCTATTGTCATTCTGCCCAACCTTCCCCACCTTAGCTGATCCTGCAGCAGTTTGAGCTTTGGCTCTATGAGCTGACTGTAAGATGCGAACAGCTTCTGCTAGGCTGCGTTTGGAAGATGCAGCTAGTGGCTGAGCTGTGTTCACAATTGAAGAGGTGAGAGGTTGCTGCTCACCTGTTTTGCCATTGTAACCCTCTGCTGCAGGGGGCCAAGCCTGCAGGGACTGCCTACAATCATCAAGGGTGACCTGGGTGTCACAGTGGGTGTGGCTCTCACACTCACCAGTGGGTGTTCCAAACAACCACTCACTGGGCAACGCTGGGATGCCAGGCAACTGTACAGGGCTGTCGGCCAACAGCTCTTCCTCCTCTGCCACGTCTGACACAGTTGGAAAATACAATTTCATCCTGTGAGGTGAACACCTGTGAATCTTTCCCGTGTCATTTTGTTTAACCAGCACTGCCCTGCCAGTGGTATTAAACTTTAGGATGGTGGCTGGCCCATGCCAGGTACCCACCTTGCCTAGTCCCGACTCCTTGTAGAATAGGACCTGATCCCCTTCTCTGAAGGTGGGACGTGGATGCTTTGCATCCTTGACAGCTAACCTGCTAGCTGTATGTGCTCGCTGTGCATTGTATAGGGCTAGTACCTCAGGTGGATAAATGCCTGCATGCAATCCATCTGGTGTAATGATCACCCCTTGTGGGGTTTTCATGAGTGGCCTCCTGTTGAGGACTTGGCACAGCCTGGTGGACCACAGAGCTCTGTCAGCATATGACCCACTGTCAGCCAGCAGATTACCATCTTCCTTGGCTACAAGGGTTTTAATGGACCTGATGGCCCTTTCAATAATGCCTTGCCTCTCATGATCTTCTAGCCCAGCCAGATCAATAGCCTCACACCCTGGTTCATTGGCAAGACACGTGAACTGTTGATCCAGTAATAATGCCTCCACAGGGTAGTACCTGGCCTGAGCAATCAAGAGAGCCCTGAGCAACTGTGTTTTGTCCATTCCAGGTAATGGTTCAATGGTTGTGTACCGTGACCATGCATCTTTAAGTGCCAAGTAAGATTGTCCTTTTATATGAAAGACATCTCCTACCACCCTGCCCTTGCACTTAGGTGGGGTAGCTACATGCCACTTAGGGGGTTTGGGTGCATTGAACTGACAATGCTGGCAGTGGGATCTGACCACCTGGCATGCACGTCTGAGTGCTGCCCCCCCTATTGCTGCTGCCACCACCTCTGCACTCACTTCATGCCCATAAAGGAAGTGCAACTGCAAAGCAAGCTCCTGAATACTGATATGAGCATCCTCTGATGGGGACACTCTGCACACCTTGGGAACCATAGATGTGAAGGTTGGTTTAGAGACATAATCTTCTGAAACCAGCTGTAGCACCTTTCCAGAACTGCTCACTGCTCTGACAGTGGGGCATGCAGATGAAAGAGGTGAAGCAGGCACACTCAAGCCAGCATGAGAGGGAGACTCACACTTCTTGCCGTAAGGAGGCCGCTTGCAGTCCTTGGGGTCACCGTGGGGCGGCCCGTGGCACTTGTTGTGGCACAGGACGTCCAGATGCCCCAGCTCGTCCTCGTTCTTGTGGCAGGTAGGCCGTTCGTGGTACCTCATGCCACAGCGGGTGCACCGCAGAGAAGACTTGTCCTCCTTGTCCTGCTTGTTGTTGTTTTTGTTGTTGTTGTTGTTGTTGTTGTTGTTGTTGTTGTTGTTGTTGTTGTTGTTGTTGTTGTTGTTGTTGTTGTTGTTGTTGTTGTTGTTGTTTTTGTTGTTGTTGTTGTTGCTGTTGTTGTTGCTGGAGCTGCCCCCCTTGGAGGGAGACTGCCCCTTACCCTTGCCCTTGCCCCAGCCCCTGCCCTTGCCCTTGCCCTTGCCCTTGCCCTTGCCCTTAAACATCTGTCCCAGCAGGGACTTCACCTCTGCCATGGTTACAGGTCTCTTGCTCCTGTCTTCCCTCTCCCTGTCCTCCTCCTCCCTATCCTCCCCCCTGACCCTCTTTACAGAGGTACCCATGGCCCCCTGGCTGAGGGGGCCAGGGCCAGCTTGATATAATCCAATGCCTCCTTCATGTCCTCCCAGTACTTTGCCATTCCTGTTGCAAGCATAGCGTAGGTGTTTTTGTCAAGTTTGAGTTTCTCAAGGAAGGAACGCAGCAAGAACTTGTGATCTAGCTGCTGGACATCAGGACGTGCTTTGATGGCTAGCTCATATTTCTTGGTCTCAGCCACATAGTCTACGGAGGTGACCCTGTATTCCTCTACCCACCTGAATGCCCCATATATGTCCACAGATGAGGGGGTGGAGAGGAGGTCAGTTAGCTCCTTCATGAAGGCCTCCCAAACTGCCCTAGCCTGCGTGTCCTGCCACTTGGGATACCTACGCTGGAAGACAAGGATGAGATTCTGAATCTGAGAGGAGGACTGATGGTAAAAATCCCCCTGCATGAGAGATCCAAACCAATTCTTGACATTCAGTTCCTCCCTAGCCAGCTGAAGAGAGAGAAGTGCATGATTCCCCTGCTCCCTAGTATACCCCTCAGGCAGCCCCCTGACATTAATCCTATCCACAGGACGGTTTTCATTGTATGTGGGCCACCTGGAGGGGGATGCAGGGGGTGAGGGAGAAGATGGTGTTGCTGCTGCAGCATTCACAGGAGAGACATGCTGAGAGGGAGTGCTACTGAGTGAGCTGAGCAGGAGAGGCAAGCATGGGCTGTGTAGGATGGGTAGGCAACATAGGGGTGGGCTGGGTGGGGGTGTGAGTATGTGTGACTTCCCGCCTCCTGCTGCGGGCCTCCTCCCAGTCATGGAAGGTGGGAGAGAGAGACACGTCATCGTCAGTAGGGTTAGTAAAATCATGATGCAGCCAGGTAGGCAACCACCTACCCGCCCCTTTCAGGATGGCATTGTGCAGGAGCTCCAGGAGTCGCACCAGGCGAACCCTGTTGCCCTGCACCCTCCTCCCTGAGAGGAGGGCCTGCAGGGCAGGCAGCAAGTCGTCACACACCCTGCGTGTGTCCGCGTGGAGGTTGGGCAAGCCCAGGATGTGCGTGATAATCGCACACACCAGGCTGCCCGCCTCCGCGACGTGCATCTGCTGGCTCCTGTCGGCCAGCCCACGGAAGGAGGCTGTGGCAGCCTGAATGGCCCGCCACACAGGCTCATCACAGGGTGATGAAGTCCCGACCTTCCAGATCGCCGTCCAGCCGTGCCGGCTGCTGCCCTGCCAGGTGGGACCCTGAGGCCCCTCCGGCCCAGCCAGGGCCTTGTCCCTGTTGCGGCTAGAGGGGGCCTGCCCCCCAGAGCCGCTGGAGGTGCCAGTGACACCCTCCATGGGAGTTACCTCCCCCGCCTGCGCCGGAGGCGCCGGCGTCGCTGCCGGGGTCCCTGCGACCCCGGGAGCTGGCGTCGCCGCCGGGGTCCCTGCAACCCCGGTGGCCTCCTCAGCCACCTGGCCCCCCACGCTGGGCGGGGGAGCCCGCTGCTGAGGTGGACCCTCTGACCTGCCAGAGGGTCCTGGGTGGTTTCACCACCCATGGGCGTGGTAGGGGCGACTGCCGCCCCGCGCTCCGTCGCAGGCGGCATCGCAGCCGCCTCGCGCCTCTCCGGGCCCCAGCCAACTGGCGTGACTTGGGGCCACGGCGCCAACGGAGTCAGCGTGATCTCCTGTTGGCGACCACGCGCAGCGCCTCTCTCTGACGCTGCCTGGACGCCCACTGATCCACAGTGCCGGGTGGTGCCTCGGCCTATTGGCGAAACACCACATCCAAACTGCCACCTGGATCAGGTGGAACTGCATCCGCAAACGACCCTCGAGCATCGTTTGCGTCCGATGAACCTCTATCGCATGTCGGCTCATCTGGAGTCAGCTGAAAACGCTGCGAATGATCCAGCCGTTCACCGAAATGAACGCTGGGATGTCATCTTCCCCGATGGGGAGAAGATGCGGTAAGCGCCCGAACGCGACAGGCGGCGGAACATGCGCACCATACCGGTCGATGTCCAGGATGGCCATCTGTCGGCCCACCGAGAGATTGCCAGACGTCGCTGGCGTCTGGGAAGAAATCTCTAGCGAAGGCCGTGGCCTCACAGGCGGCACCTCCCCGTCCTCTTCCGAGGAGTCACTCCGTTCACGACCCCCATCACCTGCGACGGGGGAATTACGTGCCCGGGGGACCTGCCCCCCGGGTGCCATGGCGGACGAGCCGCCAGTGGCAAACGGACGTCCGCTCGCCATCCCCCGGGCGCCGGTCCCCACCTGCGGGGTCCGACGCCTGGGGTGGTCGGCGACCACCGTGCGGAAGGTGACGCTAGGCGTCACCCTCGCTGCATCGTTGGCGGAGGGCGTGCCCTCCGGCTGGAGTCGGGGGGATGTGCGCCTGGCAGGCGCCTTCCCCTTGTTGTTGTTGTCGTTGACGTTGTTGGAAGCCATGTTTTTTGTTTTTCGGAAAAAATAAAAAGCTTTTCAGTCCAAGTTGGAACGAGTCTAACGACGATGGACAACTGCCGAAAGCTGAAAGGGAACGATGGTTGTATTAGCAATAATACAATGAGAGTAGCGTAAGCTTGAGGGCTCAGAATGGAACGTCTGGGCAAACGCGGGTGCTGCGGCACTCCCCAGTGCTACGCCTATATGCCTATGGCAGTGCTACCTGCAGCACCTACCAGTGGACAACTGTACACTGCAATGCCATGCGACCACGTCACTAGCATCAACTACACTCGGCCCGTCAGACCCGGATAACCCGGATCTGGCGGGTCGAGCTAGAGTCTAGGCACAGTCTGGCACTAACCGCACATCAGTCCACATGACACCTCAGTACCGTACACCCTGCCGTACAGTACTGAGGTGTCCCGCTCAGCCGCGGTAGGCAATACGCGGCGCGCAGGCCGAAAATCCGTGTGTCAGCCTAAGCATCTCATCTAACTCCCCAAGACCGCGGAGTTTTTCCACGAGTGCTGCCAGCGCCGTGAAGACCGCCTCGACCTCGAGGGTCAGACCGCCCCGTGGTCTGCCCGCACGTGGTCCTCGTATTGGCGGCAGCGCCTGTCACTCGCCCAGCTCACTCGCACCGTGGCTGATGATGTGTTATTCCGCCGCACCCGGGCCGACTTTGTCGCGACCCATGCGGTCTAGATCCCTTCCAGGCCTGCATGGTGGGCCGGCAGCGCTGTTGCTGCGTGTAGTTTTGTGATGTATAGTTAGTTGTACCTTGTGCAGCTGGCGTGATCCTTGGATGTCCGTGTCAGATTACGGTTAATTTCTTCAGGGTTGTTCTCCCAGTTATGGGGTTTTTCCTTGTGTTGCATGCCCATCTCACCTCCGTAATCTATCATTCTCAATGAATATATATTCATCGGTTTTCTGCCACGCGAACATCCGGTCCGAGGATGCGGATGGCGCTGCCTTCTATTCCCCCAACCACCGGCCTGACATCGTGGTGCTGGACTTTGAGGGGGGTGGCCGGCATCTGCAGTTGAGCCAGGTGGCTCATATGCAATGGATGCCACTATAATACAGATTAGTACAGCGTTGAAAGAATTAGTATTGGCATCCGCATAATAGTACAATAGTAGAAGCCAGTCAGCTGCTAAGGATCGGAATATGTCCTTGGTAGTTGTGCTGCTTCTGGTGCGACGTCAGAATAACCTGCGCCGTACAATCGTATCTAGCGCAAAGTCTTTGTATGCGCCTAGTATCTGCAGTACCAAATAGTTGGTTGCTGCAAGTGTTTTTAGAAGGATCTATTCCACGTAAGTCATTGACGTGGATTCGTTGACGCAATCAATTGCGCGTTGACGAGAGTGAAAGCAAACGCAATATATTCAATTGCTGTGCGTAAAGTCATTAACGAAGTTGAATACGAAAGCAAAGAACATATGTGTGTGTCTTCAATTATAAAGCATCAAGACTTGTTCCAGCATAACTTGTATTGAGAATTGTGTTTACACCATGCATCGACATAACATCGCCTACTTTTCAAATTTTTCAATGGAGTCTGATCGTCGCTCTTCTATGTAGCCCTGCTGACAGTGGTGACGAAAAGCGTGGACACCACCGGCCTTCGGACAGTGATGAGGAAGGGCCAGAAAGAAAGCGGGCGGAAAAGATATCAAATCTCAAGGCGATGCACGACTTGCGAGGCAACATACTAGCTCCTATTTCTAGACGCCCCTCGCTGAACGAGCGGCAGGCCTTTGTACATAAGATGGTGGCCCAGCTGGTGGAGCTGATAGAGGAGTTGAAGATAGAGAAGCCGCTGGAATTTCTTCGGTCCACGCGTTTGTACGACTCGTCAGCAAACCTGAGGTTTTTCAAGCTGCTCGAGAGGGGAGCAAACAACAAGGCGCCCCTCGATTGGTTTCTGAGGGAGGTAATTCGTCTTTTCCAGCCGAAGCAGGAGGATTTACTGATGGAGCACCTCGGTAATTTCGTCGGCTGGATGTGCCCTCCGGGGTGTGATCGCTTGGAGAACTTCCGGGAGTACTGCGATATGCTGGACGAGAGTATAATTCCGTGGGATCCGGCAGTCCAGCTTATTCAATGGGTCCGGGCGGCGGATTTTAGCCCGGAGGAGCGGACGTGCGTCATGTCCCAGTTGAGCGGTTGCTTGGCTGACCTGGTCGAGGGTCGTCGTCGCTTGGAGACGCTGCTGAGCGGATCGAAGCTGGCCGATCTGACTGCCAGAACTGCAAAGGTAAGCAAGGTGAGTGAGTCCCCTGCTAACATGCAGTCTTTGGCAGCCGAGGTCAGCCGTACGCACACGTTGCTGGGTCGCTTGTCCGTTCCTGCTCAAGGGTCGCAGCTGGCTGTGTGCACTTTTTGCGGCAAGTCTGGCCATGCAGCAGCTGTGTGCAGGTCAAGACAGAAGCAAGCTGGCTGCAACTACTGTGGAAAGCCCGGTCATATGGAGGACGTGTGCAGATTCAAGAAGAGGATCATTCATCCGGTTTCCAACATCCCGGCGGGTCGCCCACCTGCTCCTCAAGGGCGGGCCTGCTGGAAGTGTGGTCGTCTTGGGCATCTCTCCAAGAAGTGCCCCAGCCACAAGAATCCCAGCCCCAAGGATGAGCAGAAAAATTAGATGCCCTGTCAAGTCCTGATGTGCCTGTGCCTTGCACCGGGCTTGCACAGGAAGATGTTACAAATGCGGACGAGGTCCAAGGGGGGCCCCATGGGGACGGGACCCCATATGTATCACAGCCTGAACTGATCTCAGACAAGCAATGTTCTTGGGCACATGGGAACCCTTATGCTGTACTCTGTCACGATGATGATGACTCAGCCAAGGGAATACTGGCTGAGGTGAATGAACCAGCTGATGCTGCAACAGCTGATGATCAATACTGCTTGCCTGAATGCAATAATAACGAAATAAATAATTTTCCAGCCCTGGCTGATTGTCAGGCTGAAGGTATTGACATTTCCCACACTGAGTTGGCCAAGAAATTGCATGTTATATTATTATTTGTGGCCATGGGTCTAATGCCTTGCCCCTGTGTGCTAAGTTGAGAAGCAAGGGGTTGGTAACTGCATTGAGGCAAGTTATGGCCAAGTGTGGATGTTCCCAGCTGGCCACCTCGTAATCACACGAAAACCCCACCTGTGGAGAGAGGGCATAAACAAGTGGATATCCTCTTCTTCTCAGGATGGATCGAAGCACTTGCCGTATATCATGGCAGTGGATGAGTGGTCTAGATATAAGGCCTTAGAGCCTATGGTCTCCATGCATAAAGAACACTTATATGTGGCTATGCAGTTGGTGCTAGCACATTTTCCTGTGATTACCCACGTGCAAACTGACCTTCAATTCAGGCCCCTTCAGCAGGTGGCCGGATCTTCTGGATTGGAGTTCCTTGTGTTCGTGGGCCGAGAGGATCATGAGGCTCAAGGGAAGATCAATAAAATGGCCAGTGAAGTCAAGAAGTTACAGGCATCCGGTGACTACCCGGGTTTGCTTAAAACTAATTACCTGGATAGGACGGCTGCTTGTAGGGCCCTTGAATCAACTTGAAATGAGGGCAGAGTGTTGAGGATCCCATTTACTGATCTATGGGTGACTCCTAAGGGCCTGAATTATTCTTTGTACCCTGAATCCACGATGAAAGCCTGGAATCAATATTTAAATGATGAGCATCTCAGGCTGAAGAGAAAAGATAGATATCGGGGTTCCATGAATTTTAACCAAGGTCAGGCTGTATGGGTCTATAAGGAGGGACCTCCTCTCAAGAGGGGGAAATGGAAAGGCCCTGCTGTTACTAAGGACCTCCAGGTAGACCAGAAAACTGCTGATGTGGAACGTGATGGAAGGGTCTATCACGTATCTTGGCACAGGATCAAACCAGTTTTGCCCGATGTAGATGTGTTGGGCCCAAATAATAAGAACAATCCGGGCAATGAAGAACTGGTCGTCCCATCAGTACGTCAAGAGGTAAACCAAGCGAAGCCAAGCCAAACCCAACTCGGCGGTCTGCTACCCACATGGCAAGAGGCAATGCAGGGGGGACCATCTGAATCTGATCTGACCGGTGTACGTACAACGGGATGACGAACAGATGAGGGTTGCTTTGTCCTGCCCTATGACTGCATCTCATGGAGGGAGTTTTGTAGAGCTGGGGTGTGGCATTGCACTCCCTGCGGGGGCCACAATAGGTGAAGAGGCAAAGCTAAGTGAGGCTGTATCCGGGCACACCGGAATTATTTCGCGCCAAAAAATTCGCGCCGGTACCCGGCACGTGAAATTGTGGTGCACGATGCGCGTAGCCCTTGCGCCAAGTTGGCCATGGCGACGTGCGTTAGGTAATAAATGCAGTAATATGGCAATAAGACCGCAGAAAATTATGCAGATGCGTCAAATCAAAGTTTCATCATGATCTTGCGTAGCCGAAGATGCATTATTGACGAGATCGATGCCATTTTTCATCCGCGTTTGCGAGGGGGTCTGGCCCGGAAATCTTGCCGCAACGAATAAGCAGCAATACATGCCTACAGCGATAATTACAAAGGTTCTTAGTCCCTAGCGATGCAGAAAGCAACGTTCATTAACGGGGAGATTGAAAATGTTAAAGAACCTTTTATTTTATTACTTTTCCTCGTCATTTTCGGAAAGAAAACGCCAGGTCCTGCTTTATGCGCTGTCAACCCGTCCATGGGTGGCTGGCATTTCTTGCGCGCCTTGTCAGGAAAGATAGCATGCCATTGTACGTCTATTATCCAGTGGTTACCCCCGAAGTCTATTGCGTTTAGAAATCCCTTTATTCTAAGCTTTCAGCACGGTTTCCTGGAAGGGTGCGTTGTTTTGTTCGCCGCTTGCTGCATGCACGTCTCTAGTTTTCCGGCAGCTTTCAACCGATTCGCTTACGTTATGCGTGGCAAGCTCTGAAATCCTGTCTAGGATTGGGTAATATCAAGGTAAGCTGCTACGTTAATGTAATGATATATGGAAGGATTTGGATGGCAGAGTGCTTATATTGCATATTCAACACGTACCCCGGCATGCCTCGAGGGCGGCATGCAACAAGCTGGCGAGCATATGAACCGTGCGTCTCAACGTGCTGGGAAACAAGGTGGCTATACTTCTCTTGCTGGCCATGCTTTGTATATGTGTAAGCTATGCTTACGTGTGTGTCCTCTTTAGATTTGTGGATCACAGCCACTATGCTTCACAATCAATGTGCTCTCAAGGATGCTAGCCATGCTTATGAGGATGGCTGCAAGCCATTTCTCTTATGGCTTTGCTGTATTTCGTGTTTGCGCTTACAGTTCTGTTTTGTTGGTTGGTTTTTGAACGGGGTGATGTGAACCTGCAGGGTTAGAACATTGTGTTATTATTGCTGGTTGATTGAGGCATCATCCTCTACTCTAAGTCAGCATAGCACGTGTAGATGAGCATGCTGTTTATGCACCTTATTGTTGAGCATGGTTTACAACCATGGTGAGGTGTGGGGTGTGGCTAGCATGTACGAGTCACCCATCTAATCCCACATGTTTCTGTTGCTATTGAACGTTGCTTGGGCCTCTAAACATTTCTGTTATTACCAATGAAGATTGCCAACTATGCTACCATAGTGTGGTGCTGCATGCTATGAATGACCTCTCTAGTACTCAAGGCTCATGCTCAGCTTGATCCTGCATTTGGTGGCTGTTTGTATAACTCAATTGGCAGCCGTCTATGTTAGGATTCTGATGATTTGTGGTGGGCAGGTGATGAAAAGGGTTATGTTTGAGCTCATGCCAGTCTATACTAGGGTTGAGGGGTGGCAGTTGAGGACACTAGTTTATGCCATCAGTCTAGCTCAGAATGACCTGAATTTTGATTCCAAGATAGTTTGCATGATAAATAACTTGCTGGCACCTTGTTTGCCCCACTTGGTGGTGGGCAAGGGGGTGATTGGTGCAGCCATTTGGCATAAAACCGTATTTTCGTGCATTTTTTTTTTTCATACAAAAGTGATGTTTGTTCACATACGTGGTCAGAATGAGCTGAAAATTGGTCCCATTGATATTCCCACCCTGTGGAAGTTATCTATGTCTCCCTGGGCCCAACCCATGCGTATTTGATTTGATTTTTGTTTTTTAGTCACAAAAAAGACGTATTTTTTGGTAAACTGCCAAAATATGCCCAGACGTGCGATTTTGGTGCTGCAAATTAGCTCCATTCCTTGGTCTGGGTGGGAATTTTACTGGAATATGGTGTTTGGTCCACAAGTGTGGGGGGGTTGTCCTAGGCAATCCGTGCTTTTAGGGGGTGTGCGCGCTAAAAATAGCTCCGTGCACATGGATGGTGATGGGCCTTGAACTCAAAAAGTAGCCAGATGCATGCCCAAGGGTCATATTTATGGTCCCCCATCATAATTTGCATTGCCAGAATGGGTATTGAGTGCAAAACATGTGTATTCAATTTGGGGGGGTTCAGGTGTGTCCGGACCCCTTAAGAGGAAGGTTATGGATTTAACCCCTGGTGACCCACAGTTGGCTAAGAATTCAGCCAAGTGTGAATGCCCGATTGCAACTCCTCCTTATTGCAATCAGGAAGGAGCCATCAATGGTTCTGCCCCAGAACATGGCCCATTGGGTGGACTGCAGCCATCCAAGAGGCAGAAATTCTCTCTGTCTAATGTTGTTAAGTATTTGCAGCGCCCTAAGGTGGCATTGTTAAATGTCCCTAAGGAAGATATCCTTCTTGTCAACGGGTTCGCAGTGGACAGCCAGGCAGAGGTATCCATTATCAGTCCCGAAGATATAGAGGGTTATACTATCCTTCCCAGTAAATGGAAACGTATACAAGATTTTAATGGGAAAGTTGCCTACCCCGTGATAGGTGAAATCCATGTCCATCTACTTGGTACCTATTTGTGTAATAGAGGGATATGATGGACCAATCATTATTGGTCAGCCGTTTCTCCTGCAAAAGGGTGTCAGTTTGTATGAAGGGAAGGAGCTCGATCGGGAGGGATGTAACCCAATTCCCCTTAATAACTTTACTTGCCAATTGCCATTGGCGCGTGTGGCGGATGCTATGTGGAGCTCAACCCCTAAGGTGGCATCAATAGCAGGAAGTAAGTGGGCTAAGGTTCCCCCTGCCAAGAAGCTTATTACTCCTACTGCTTTGGACCCGTCTTCGCTTGGCTTGAGTTTCCATAGTTTGGCAAACAAAAGTCAAGTGAAGTGGCCGCAACTCTGTGAGGAGTGCTCTACTTATGAAGGATTGGAAGGGTGGAGATCAGCCATGAATAAAAGCTTGGACGAATGGTTCGAGCTTAACTGCTTTGAGCCCACTAATGAAACTCCTCCAGATGCACAAATGCTTCGCCTCAAACTCACCTGGAAGAAGAAACAAGTGAAAGATGAAAAGCCGATCCCTCATGTGAGACCAGTCTTGAACCAATTTCATGGAACGAGTGACATGACCAAGGAAGAGTTATATACCCCAGGTCTGTCGCACATAGCATTTAGGCTGGTACTCTGTATTTTACTGGGTGCCTTGAACAAGGGCCTAGCATACCTGGCTGCAGTAATGGACTTTACCAGAGCGTTTCTGCACAGCAGTCAGAAGGTGGCTGAGAATCTCTGGAAAGGCCACAGACCCCTCTTCGTGAGGACGCCAAAGTTCTGGCTCCCCGAAGTTCATGCCAAGTATATGAAGATCCTAAAAGGGGTAGAAGGTCTGACCAGTGGTCCAGCTATCTGGAGGAAGACATTGCAGCCATTCCTGACAGGATTGGGCTTCACTGTGAGTACATTATGTCCTAGCCTGTTCGTAAGAAAGGCTAAAGGAAATCCTGCAGTGCTAATGCTACATGGGGATGATACCTTCCATATGGGAGAGGCAGACTGGGTTCACAATATTCATGCCCAAGCTAACGCAACCTTCCCCATTGGGAGAAGAATAGATCTAACATTTCAGCAATCTGTACCCTATACTGTGGCATGGATCTAACCCTGTTCAAGAACGAGACAGGATGGCATCTTAAGATGAAACTTCCTAAGGCTTATAAGGATAACCTTCTTAACAGCCTTAAGGAGTTGGGACGCCTTACGCCCAATGATTTGCCCCAATGGGGAAAGCTGGGCTGGATGGCAGTTACCATAAGTCCTGACTTGGCGGTCATTGGTCGAATGCCTGATGACATTTTAATAAAGATGGGGGTTAAGAATCTGATAAAATACATTGAGAACTCACCTCCACTTGTATTATCAGGCATTGACTGGGAAAAACCCATTCAAATTATCACATACTCTGATAGCAGCCAAGAATCTCGCAAGATTGACAAACTCAGGGCGAGGGCTGCTGGGGTCGTGACCGTCGCTAATGCTGCAGGTGTTCCCTCTGTGATGGCCTGGTATAGCTATCTGCAGAGAAGAGTCTTTGAGGGCATTGATACTGCAGAATGCAGGGCCTATGCCGAGGCTGTTCGCACATCAATGTATGTTCGCGAACTCCTTCATTGGATTCTTCAAGCCACAACTGCTCTGCAGTCTTCTATCACCGTCCTATATGTGATAACTTGCATGTGGTCAGCTTCATGAACAAGGACAGTGCTGCCAGCCCTGACTTAGACTACATCGTGGCCAAGGAGCTGAGCCAAGGCGTCAAAACCCAGCACATCGAGGGTCGACACAATGTTGCTGATGCCCTGAGCAAAACCTTTACCAAGGCTGTGACAGCCTATGGTCTGCTTAGGGAGCTCATGAGTGGGCGTGGTCCCCTTAACATGGGCTAAGTCACGACCAGCCGTGGGCCTTGCCTAATGCCCCTGCGGATAGGTTTTTATCCCTTGAGGTTTTCCCTATCAATGGTTTGGCCGTCTCCTCCTGGACTAGGGTTTTGCATTACAGAAGCGTGCCGAAGTCCAGTTCAGGAAAGCAGCTTCACTAGATGTGAAAATAAGCCCGTCAATTGATGCGGCCGATAGGGGTTTAAACACCTCTCAATACATCACATTTGCCGGTCTTATTTCACACTTGAAAAGTGGGATGGAGTTGAGCCAGGTGGCTCATATGCAATGGATGCCACTATAATACAGATTAGTACAGCGTTGAAAGAGTTAGTATTGGCATCCGCATAATAGTACAATAGTAGAAGCCAGTCAGCTGCTAAGGATCGGAATATGTCCTTGGTAGTTGTGCTGCTTCTGGTGCGACGTCAGAATAACCTGCGCCGTACAATCGTATCTAGCGCAAAGTCTTTGTATGCGCCTAGTATCTGCAGTACCAAATAGTTGGTTGCTGCAAGTGTTTCTAGAAGGATCTATTCCACGTAAGTCATTGACGTGGATTCGTTGACGCAATCAATTGCGCGTTGATGAGAGTGAAAGCGAACGCAATATATTGAATTGCTGTGCGTAAAGTCATTAACGAAGTTGAATACGAAAGCAAAGAACATATGTGTGTGTCTTCAATTATAAAGCATCAAGACTTGTTCCAGCATAACTTCTGCTTATTGACGTTTCGGTGGCGCGGCCCTTGGCTCTTAGCCCCGTGGCTGGGGCCTCCCTCACGGCAGGTTACACGGCGGACCGGGCGGAGCGGGCCAAGCTCCTGGCCTACGGCGACGTCGGGCACCATCGTGTGGTGCCCTTTGTCCTGGAGGAGTTTGGGGCCATGGGGCCCCTGACCTCCGCCTTCTTCCTGAAGGAGTGTTGCCGGCTCCGGGAGGACCGGCTGGACCTGGAGGGCCAGCGGGCCCCATGGTCGGCGCGGACCTGGACGTCATATTGGCGTCAGCGCTTGTCGGTGCCGCTGACTCGGGCCATGGCTGACATCATGCTCCGCCGTACACGCGGGCTGATTTTGCGGTGCAGCAGGGCTATTAGTTAGGTTCCTCCCGTTAGGAGTTTCCATTGGTCTTATCGTAGTATAGAGCTTTGACATGGCTCTGTATATAGGTTTATAGCTGCAGGGCGTTTGCTTTGGTTTGAGTGATTTCACTCTGCTGTAAGTAATTTTATTTTTAACTCGAGTTAATATATATTCATTGAGAATGATAGATTACGGAGGTGAGATGGGCATGCAACACAAGGAAAAACTCCATAACTCAGTCATTCTCCCAGTGGGAGAATAACCCTGAAGAAATTAACAGTAATCTGACACGGACATCCAAGGATCACGCCAGCTGCACAAGGTGTCACGGATGCGAGCTATGTCATCCGGGCGGCGCCCACTATGCACAAGACCGGTGACGTGCGCAAGGAATTTGTTTTCTACGCATTTTCGACAAAGGCTAGTGACCGGGGGGGGACACTAGCACTTGCAGCATAAGAGCGGACGAAAGTGTACGTGCACGCGCGCCGGGCCAGGCACAGCTGGGCGCGCAGCACTGACTTGAGCGGACGGCAGCACAAGTGCGCAGCGTCGAGAGGATCATACGCGTGTTAGTGGACAGCTGGAGCTGAAGCTGGACTGCTGGACAGCTGGACTTCAACAGCGCCGAGGCTATTGACAGGCCAGGTGTCTTTGTGGTGTAGAATAGCGGGTCAACGTTATGAGGACTGGACAGAAAATGGAAAAGGACAATTTGCGGTGCGGAGCCAGATCGCTGGAATGAATGCGAAATCGCTGGCAGCCCTACAAAGGGATTTCTTCTAGAAAGGAACGATTAGACGCAATGTTTGCTGGGCCACTCACACGCAAGGTGTGAGCGTGCAGATTGTCTGAAGGATATTATGCTTCGACCTTGGTGGACGTGACTCAATGCCGGACATTCCCAGGGACAGAAATGCTGGAGCCTCTAGGAGATGAGATCGGCAACAGGGTAGCAATTTAGATTTGTCGGGATGCCTTGCTGCTTTTGTTGGCATGTGTGGTAGAAAGCCAGGACGGCAACTGGAATGCGGTTTCTATTTGCATGGTTCAGGCAGCAAGATAGTTTTGGCATTCCTGGCTGGACTGACAAGTGTGGCGTGTGTCATGCGTGTGGCATGACGAATGGTTTGGTTCATATAGTCGAAGAGGACTCTCACGCAGCGTGTAGTCTCTTCGAGTCTCTCGTTAGTGGCCTTCGTGTTTCTCTCTTTCCTTGGGAGCAAGGCCGGTAGCATGTCATGGAGCGCTGCCTAACTGCGGGCTCGTGAGCATGGAGTGCATCGATATTGAGACTATCAACGTGTTGTAATTGTATTAACTTTCTCAATAAATTCCGCATGTGCGGCTTCATCATCAGACTGTGCAAAGTGTGTGTTGTGAAAGCATTGTTCTATAGCAGGGGAGGCAAAAGCACCCTCTTGCACCATCATATTGTCGCAATTAGAGTAGTTGGAGCGTCTAGCTAACGCCCCAGCAAGGATATTCAAACGCGGCACGCGACGGTACACAAGGGGATCAAGAAGGTGGTCATCAGGCACGAGGGACAGTTCCTTGTCCTCGGCTGAGAGCCCTCTTTTCATTACTCGAAGAGACTAGCTCCATCTGCAAAGGAACATTTTCATTTCAGCAAAGAGAGACGGTGTGCAGTTTTCTGGGGAAGACTAGCACACATAGTGGCCTGATCAACCATTAAGTCTTTCAGATTAGACCGTTGCTACTTGGTAGTGGTTGTGGCAGTTTATGTCATATCACACTAGGTCGGTCACAGCGTTTTTGGCAAGCCACGCAGGCTGTGCCAACACGGGCGTCGACACCGACGGGCAGGAGCTCTCCAGGGTCGATACCACCATCAACATGTCAGGAACTGACCCCACAGCATCAGGCAGTGGTGGGTCAGCGCCGGCAGCTACGGGCGGTCAAGCAACTGACCCGCCCAGCGGTCGTCTCGGCACTAGTGCGGACACCGCTTTGTTAGGTAATGGAGCGCCTTCCCTTTCTTCGGCAGGGGACGGTGGTGCTCTTACCCAAGTGCTGCGCCTGCTGCAAGAGCAAGCGGCAGAGCTGGCGGCACTCCGAGCTCAGCAAGCGACGCAGTTATCGCAACAGGCGACGCTTGTTGAAGAAACTGTGCGACTTGCTTTGGAGCGCGCGGAATCTACGGCTGAAGCGAGGCGTGCTACGGAGCGCGCTGAGCAACGGCGGCAGGCGGAGGCAACCACGGAAGCTGCACGCGCCTGCCAAGCTGCGGCCCAACGCGACGCCGAGGCCAGGCAGGCTGCCGACGAGGAGGCCGCTGCCGAGGAAGCGCGGCGACATGAGGCGCTGCGCGACCAACGCGGACACTTCGACGAAGAGCGCAGTGGGACAGGTCCACTACGCAACGTTGAGCCCAGTCAGCCACGCGTCGGACCAAGCGGTCAACGGCGGGGCGACGGGGAAATGGCGCAGGATGACGAGCTGCAGCCGAACGTCGGTCGGGTAGGCACCCGGTCGACTGCCGACGCATCTTATACGCTGGGGGGGAACCTACGGGCACCCAACCAAGGCACGTTATCGTGGCGCGGCGGGTATGGTGCAGCCCCCAGGGGGGGAGCATCAGGTGGCTTGTTTAGCACAGGTCGGCCACCCATGACGGCGGCAGCAACGCCGTTGGGTGGCACCGCAGGGCGGCCCAGGCTTGGCGGCACTCGGTCAGACTTCGGCTGGGGCCAAGTCGATCGGGAGGTAGCCAGCATACCATGGGGTGAGGGCGACGACGTCCAGCGACCCCACCGCATGCCGTACGGCGTGCATGGCGAATCCACTCGTGTGCCATCGCTGCCCAAGGTGGAGCTTCGCGAGAAGTTCACCTCAGCAGGCACGGGTGCGACTTTAGAGGAAGCCTATGAGCTCTTCCGAGCTCATTGTAACACTTATCGTTATGCCTCGGGGTATCCTCTTCGCCATGAGATGGTGATGGATTTTATTCACCTTTTTTTCCATGACCTGACCAAGAAGAAGGTCCAGGTTTTGGTCCAGCATTACCGAGCGCTCGTGGACCGATGTCATCGCACGGACATATGGTTTGCGCTCACGGACATGGGCACACCGGATCTCGACTCGATCATCTTCGATGTCGACCCGGCAGAGCAGCTGTGGCAGCAACTGCGGCTGGAGTACCCAGTTGAGCACGTCAAGGCCATCGCGGAATGGAATGGAGCGTTCACCGTCGCCGAGGGTGAGGATCCGGCTTTCTCCCTTGACCGGCTTCTCGCGTTTGCGGGCAAAGTGCCTGATTATACGCAGACCAAGGCTTGCCGGTTATGGCGGAGTGCAGTGCCCCTGCTGGCCATCGATCTTCCGGAGCCGCCCGGTGGGGAGTGGACTTTGGTGACTCTCTGTGCAGCATTCAAGCGGCTGCTCAGGAAGCGTGCGGAAGGCGAGAAGGGTATCTCGTCTGAGCTGGCTGAGATGCGCAAGAAGATGGCTGAGATGGAGAAGGCCATCGCGGTCAAGGGTGGCCAGCGGCTGCCTGGTGCGGGGCGCGGTGAATATGTCGGCACTCAGGGTGGTGGCAACGCCGGTCACGGGGGCAGCGGCGGTGGCGGTCAGGGTGGCAGCGGCGGTGGCGGTCAGGGTGGCAGCGGCGGTGTCAGTCGTGGTGGCGGCGGCAGTGGCTACGGTGGTCGGGGTCGCGGTGGTGGTCGAGGCGGAGGCGGTCGTCCGCCGTCATCGGATGGGACTCAGGAGGCGCAGGGCGTGCAAGGCGCGCTGGGCGCACCCACCCCGTCACGCGGTAAATGTTACCTTTGCGACAAGGATGGGCACCTTAGTCGCGAGTGTCCAAGCCGCTGCACGAAGCCGCATGGGGCAGACACGAAGTGGCACCTGATGAACAAGTGTCCAGCCGCGGGCATCAAGACGGTCCACTTCGCCGAGATGGCGGGCAAGACCGACTCGATGGAAGCCCAGGTGGCTGCCATCAAGCATGGTGAGGAGGCGACGGCGCCCCCCAACCAATTCGCGACGGTGTACCGGGAGGACCCATTCTGGGCGCCCATGCCGGGTGACGTCGAGATCAACGCTGCGGAGGCTACCAAAGGCAAGCAGGCACGCAGCCCGCTTTCTTTTCAGCAGGCACCCATGTTGCCTGCCGGGCAGTTGCCCGCGTCCTTTTCCATGCCGCTGGCTGGGGTGCAATCTGCTTTTGAGCATGCGAACCCTGCTGGGCTGGAGCAGCGTAGGCGATTGGCGCCTGTGTACCCAATGCCGTTCATTGTGGACGTACCCATGTTTTCAGCACGGCAGGTGGTCGACACCTTCGGGCAGAAGGGGGTTGAGTGGCTGGGGTCGGTTGTGTCCGAGATCCAGTTGTTCGCAGATGGGCATGATGTGCGCACCTTGCGCAATTCTGAGTCCGTCACCTACGGGCGTCAGCCGGTAGAAGCCGCAGTGCCCGTGGTGCAAGCGGGAGTGGTCAGCACAAGTAGCCAGCAGCGCACTAGTGCAGTTCCCCAGGTTCCCACGGTGGTTCCATACCCCAATGGTGAGCCGTCCATAGCGTTCCAAGCAGTTGGAGCCTGTGGAGATGTATGGAGCGACATGGTGACATGTCCGTTGGTTGGCGCAGTCAAGCTTGATAGCGGTGCTCAGCCGCTAGTCATCAGCACAGACTTGGCCACCATGCTGAACCTGACCTACGAGAACGGTGGCTTAGTAGAAAGCCCCGTGTCTGTGTCAGGTTGGCAGGGTCCGGCTAGTAAGCCGTACGCTATGACGGCGGTTAAAGTCAACGTGATTTTCAATCCGTTGCGCGCCTCTAGCATGACCACCGTGTCCGCGTATGCGCTGGTGGTCAACAAGTGTGGATATTCCGCACTACTCGGGGTGGATGTCCTTGCTCGCGCCATGGTTCAGGTGGACTATAGGGCGGAGGAGGCATCTTACATCCCTGATTGGGATGGGGCTGGCCTGAAGCGGGCCAGTGTGCCGGTCTCATGCTTCAGTTCTTCAGCCGGGGCTGCACGCCTCAACCCTTCCGCGGCTGCGGGCGTGGTGGAGGTCAGCATGGTGGAGGTACGGGCGGCGGGCTCATCGGCGTGGGACAAGCATCGGACGGTGCTGCCTCAGCCAACGGCGAGCATTGCCAAGATGCGCACGCAGTGGTCGCTGGATGCTGTGACGTCCACGCGGCAGCTGGCTATGCGCAAGCGGGTGACTGAAGCCGTCATCACCATTCCTCAGATGGCCAGCCATGGCCTCACTTTGGTGCAACCGGGTGTCTCGGAGGCCCAAGGTAATTTTTCTGCTGCAATCTTACCGCAGGCCCCTGATTTTGCCAAGGGTGCGGTAGTGTTGGAACTGTTTGCGGGGATCGGAGGGGGCATTGCAGGCTTTTTGGCCGCAGGCGGCGTGTGCCGTAAACTCATCGCGGTAGAGCCATCGCACAAGGCGCGTCAGGTGTACTTCAGTCACTGTGGCGTGTTGTCGCGAGAGTATCCCGCGCAGTTTCCGCCATCAGCATGGCGTGACCCGTTTGGGGAATGTCCTCAAGATATCCGAGCCATCGGTGAGGTGCAGGTGCAGCAGTTGTTGCGCAGGCATCATGCCATCGACTTGGTAATTGCGGGTTGGGAGTGCCAGGGCCTGAGCCAGGCAGGGCAAGGGCGGGGGCTAGCCGATCCGCGTAGCGCGCTGTTCTGGGAACTGTTGCGTGTGGTGGGACTGTTGCAGTCGCGTCAGCCCCATCCGCCTGCGTATCTGTTTGAGAACGTTGTGGCGGGTGACAGCCCACATCAGGCGGTGCGGGAGGACTGGGCTACAATCGTGGCACTCCTGGGGGAGCCCATCGTGTGTGACAACGCAGGGCTGGGTGGGCTCACGCATCGTTTGCGTGCCTATTGGACCAACGTGGCGTGTGCGACCGGTGTGCAGGCGGTCTTGGGGCCGTAGCAAGGCAGCATCCGAGTGTGTCTGCGGAGGTAGCATTGCCTTCCCACCTAGTCACGCAGAAGGTGGATAGCGAGGATCGCCCACCGTATGCACGCGTCAACCGGGTCGGGAGCCCCATGTGTGCACTGCCGACCCTGGTCAGTTACCAAGGGTCGACAGCATACCGTGATCGGGGTAAGGGTCTCGTTTGGGACACTACCACCGGTCTGTTGGTGCAGCCACCCGCAGAATTTCGTGAGGCCAGCATGGGTTTTCATGTCGGGGCCTCGGCGCTGCCGGGCGTGCTCGAGAGTGAGCGCTGGTCTTTGATAGGCCAGGCTATGTCGGTGTTGCAGGTCGGGTATGTGCTGCTTGCATCGGTTGCCGTGCGCCAGTCTGGGGGGGCGTCCCCAGCCAATCCGCCTCAGCAGGTTGAGGCGCGGCAGCCAAACTGAAGCGCCCTGCAGCGACGGGGACTTCATCAGCATGGGGGTGGCGTCTGCGACAGGTGTGGACTATCATTCTCATGACCGCCCTGCTGACCAGCACCGTGCTGGCCGGCGAGCCCACGCTGCATCGGGTAATACACCGTGCGGCACGCGAGGCTCCGGCGGTGGGTGTCACACCAGGTGTGGCAGCCTTTTCCTTGTTCCACGACGATGCGGCTAGGGCGCCGCATCTTGAGGCACATGCGGTAGCTGTGGGTGATCCCGCGGATACGCACCCCTGGGCTATTGGCGAACACCTTTCTGATGCGCAGCGCTCAGCCATGCTAAAGTGGCTAGGCACTGCAAGGGGGGCCTTCGCTTTCACAAGTGATGAACTGGGGTGTTTCAATGGTGGGACCATGCGTGTTCCATTGGACACTGACACTCCTTTGTTCCGACGCCAGCATCGCCTGAGTCAGGCCGAGTTGGATTTTGTAGCCGAGCAATGCAAGGAGTTAGAGGATGCCGGTATCATCAGGCAATCTTCCTCCAGCTATGCTGCTGCCGTTGTCGTTGCGCCCAAGAAGGACGCTATCACCGGGGCATGGACGGGTATGCGCATGGCCACCGATCTGCGGTTGCTGAATGCACACACACCCGTGGACCGTTACCCCATGCCACGTGTGGATGATGTCCTGGATAAGATATCTCCTCATGTGAAGTTTGTGTCCTCGCTGGACCTGCGTAGCGGCTTTCATCAGATCGCAGTTGCGCCGGAGGATCAGCGGAAGCTTGCATTCTGGGGGGGCGGCAATTTGTATGAGTGGGTGCGCATGCCCTTTGGGCACCGCAACGCTAGTGCTGTTTTCCAACGAGCTATGGACAAAGTGCTTGCAGGTCTTCCTTTCGCCGCTTGTTACATTGATGATGTAATCGTCTTTAGCGCGACATTTGAGGAGCACCTGGCGCACTTGGAGCAGGTTCGCTTGGCTCTCGAGGAGCATAATATGCGGCTGCACCCTGAGAAGTGCAAGTTCGCCCAGCGGACCCTCTCATTCCTTGGTCATCAGATTGTGCCGGGTGGCCGGACGCCTGATGCCGCCAAGGTCGAATCCATTGCGCAGGCCGCCGTACCCACGGATGTCTCAGGGGTGCGGGCGTATTTGGGTTTGGCTGGCTATTACCGAGGTTACATTGAGAACTTCAGCAGCAAGGTGAAGCCCTTGACCGAGTTACTCAAGAAGGGGTGCGTGTGGGCGTGGGGTCCCGCACAGCAACGCGCCATCGAGACAATCAAGCAGGAGCTCACGTCGGCACCGATTCTGCGCGCCCCTGACTATGCTTTGCCATTTGTGTTATATACCGACTGGTCCAAGGTAGGACTGGGTGCGGTCTTGGCGCAAAAGGATGGTGATGGGCGCGAGCACGTTATTGCTTATGCTAGTCGCAGCAACAACCCAGCGGAGAGCCGGTATTCTTCCTATGAGGGGGAGGCACTGGCTGTGGTGTGGGCCATCAAGCACTTTCGCCCGTATTTATTTGGGCGCGTGTTTACTCTGGTGACAGACCACCAGCCGCTTCAGTGGCTAATGACCAACACCAACCTGACGGGTAAGCTCGCCCGATGGGCCATGATTATCCAGGAGTACCACATGACCATTGTGCATCGGGCCGGCAAGGACCATGTCAACGCCGATGTGCTATCCCGATACGCCATGCCTACCACTGTTGACCACACTGGAGCCCGGGCCATGGGTGCCGAGGGCTCGTCTGGTTCTGTGGTCTTTGTGAACGCTGCTGGGTATGCGGCCGACGATGAGGAGGAGGCGTGGTGGCGCAGTGTCGAGTACTCTGTGGCGGACTTCGGCATCAGCGACGACCCGGTGCGGCCGTCGCCATTCACGCCATCCAAAGCTGTGTGCGCTATGGAAGAGGGTAGGTCTCTGTCCTTTGACATTGATCCTTCTCTGCAGCAGCTGATCGCTGTGCAGGCTCTCTTAGCGCGTAGCTCTCTTGCTGATTGCTACACCGCTGATATCTGGCTAGATGGTCGAGTTTTGGAGCAAGTGCAGGGTGCTGTCTTGACTCCTACTCCAGTCGATTGGACTCCTGCTCAGAAGGCGACGGAGTTGAACAGGGTGCAGCACAGGGCTGCAACCTATGGTTGGGAAGATGGGGTTTTGTACAAGCTGTTGGGCAAGCGTAGGGTGGTCGTCCCACCGCCTGACAAGCGCGTTGCTATAGTGCAGGCGTACCACGAGCGGTATGGTCACTTGGGTGGCAATCGCACGCTCAGCCTCGTACGGACCAGCTATTGGTGGAATAACATGCGACACACAGTGGCCCAGGTAGTGGCCAGCTGTGTCCCGTGTGCTCGAACCAAGGCTAACTTTAGCGCAGATCATGGTGCCAAGGAGCTGATGTCGCTTCCCATCAAGGGCTTGTTTTATCGCTGGCACGTCGATCTGTGCGGGCCGTTTCAGGAGAGCCCTGACGGCAACCTCTATGTCATGGTATGCGTGGAGAGCTTTAGCAAATGGGTTGAGTTGATCCCCATTGCTGACAAGCATGCCGCTACCACAGCGAAGCATTTTGCGGACATCATCACCAGGTTTGGGGCTCCCGCGGAGGTAGTCACGGACCAGGGTGGTGAGTTCAGGGGTGAGTTCCAGGAGTTGCTGGATGGATGTCTTATTGATCACCGTCGCACTTCTCGGGAGCATCCTCAGGCCAATGGTTTGGCTGAGAGATTGGTGCAGACCGTCAAGCAGGCGCTGCGCAAGTGGAGCCTGCAGGTGCCGGAGTCGGCCAGGTGGGATCGCGAGTTGGCATGGATTGCCATGGGTTATCGCATGTCTCCCCAGGAGTCTCTCGCTACCTTCTCCCCGTATTTCCTTCTGTTCGGGCGTAATCCTCTTTTGCCTACGGAGGCACAGGTTGCGCACCCCGAACCCATGGCCTTCGACAACGCTCAGCAATTTTTGGTTGAGGTGCTGGCCAGGGCAGAGACTTTTAAGAAGGTCATGCCCATCGCGATGAACAACTTGTTCATTGCTCAGCACAGGGACTCCCTGCGCTACGCTCAGCGCCGGGGGGGCGCATACATGGCTCGCCAGCTGCGGTTTAGGCCAGGGCAGTATGTTTTCCTGCGCACTCAGCTGAAGCACACTTTGGATGTGGAGGCGGGGCCCACCATTTTGCGCATTGTGGCTATCAAACCATCGGGAGTGGCAATTTTGGAGGGCGCCGACGGGAGCCGTACGACTGACAACCTCAGCAATCTCAGTCCCTGCTCGCTGCCCAATTTGGTCCACGACCTCCAACCGCACACGTCTCGCCGAGTCAAGGACGCCCAGTGTCAGGTTTGTCACCGGGTCGATCAGGCGGAGTCCATGTTATTGTGTGATCAGTGTAACTGTGGTTGGCACATGCAGTGCTTGCAGCCAGTGGTCACCAGCATTCCGGAGGGGGATTGGTTTTGTCCAGTGTGCACCGCTGCGCAGTTTACCTCCCGCAGCTTGACTGCGGTCACCGCTGCCCTTGTCTTGGTACGATCGCTGTCTTCGTGATGGGGCCGGTCGCCAGCGAGGGGGGGAATCATGGGACAGGTCCTCGCCCACCCCACAGGGCATGCAGTTAAGGCAGGCACGTCAGCTCAGCTCATTTGGGTTTTACCAAATTAAGCTGAGTGGCCAGCCGCCATGGTGGCGCCGGAGATTGTGGCACGCAGACGCGACAGCTGTCACGGACGCGAGCTATGTCATCCGGGCGGCGCCCACTATGCACAAGACCGGTGACGTGCGCAAGGAATTTGTTTTCTACGCATTTTCGACAAAGGCTAGTGACCGGGGGGGACACTAGCACTTGCAGCATAAGAGCGGACGAAAGTGTACGTGCACGCGCGCCGGGCCAGGCACAGCTGGGCGCGCAGCACTGACTTGAGCGGACGGCAGCACAAGTGCGCAGCGTCGAGAGGATCATACGCGTGTTAGTGGACAGCTGGAGCTGAAGCTGGACTGCTGGACTGGACTTCAACAGCGCCGAGGCTATTGACAGGCCAGGTGTCTTTGTGGTGTAGAATAGCGGGTCAACGTTATGAGGACTGGACAGAAAATGGAAAAGGACAATTTGCGGTGCGGAGCCAGATCGCTGGAATGAATGCGAAATCGCTGGCAGCCCTACAAAGGGATTTCTTCTAGAAAGGAACGATTAGACGCAATGTTTGCTGGGCCACTCACACGCAAGGTGTGAGCGTGCAGATTGTCTGAAGGATATTATGCTTCGACCTTGGTGGACGTGACTCAATGCCGGACATTCCCAGGGACAGAAATGCCGGAGCCTCTAGGAGATGAGATCGGCAACAGGGTAGCAATTTAGATTTGTCGGGATGCCTTCCTGCTTTTGTTGGCATGTGTGGTAGAAAGCCAGGACGGCAACTGGAATGCGGTTTCTATTTGCATGGTTCAGGCAGCAAGATAGTTTTGGCATTCCTGGCTGGACTGACAAGTGTGGCGTGTGTCATGCGTGTGGCATGACGAATGGTTTGGTTCATAGTCGAAGAGGACTCTCACGCAGCGTGTAGTCTCTTCGAGTCTCTCGTTAGTGGCCTTCGTGTTTCTCCCTTTCCTTGGGAGCAAGGCCGGTAGCATGTCATGGAGCGCTGCCTAACTGCGGGCTCGTGAGCATGGAGTGCATCGATATTGAGACTATCAACGTGTTGTAATTGTATTAACTTTCTCAATAAATTCCGCATGTGCGGCTTCATCATCAGACTGTGCAAAGTGTGTGTTGTGAAAGCATTGTTCTATAGCAGGGGAGGCAAAAGCACCCTCTTGCACCATCATATTGTCGCAATTCGAGTAGTTGGAGCGTCTAGCTAACGCCCCAGCAAGGATATTCAAACGCGGCACGCGACGGTACACAAGGGGATCAAGAAGGTGGTCATCAGGCACGAGGGACAGTTCCTTGTCCTCGGCTGAGAGCCCTCTTTTCATTAATCATGGGACAGGTCCTCGCCCACCCCACAGGGCATGCAGTTAAGGCAGGCACGTCAGCTCAGCTCATTTGGGTTTTACCAAATTAAGCTGAGTGGCCAGCCGCCATGGTGGCGCCGGAGATTGTGGCACGCAGACGCGACAAAGGTACAACTAACTATACATCACAAAACTACACGCAGCAACAGCGCTGCCGGCCCACCATGCAGGCCTGGAAGGGATCTAGACCGCATGGGTCGCGACAAAGTCGGCCCGGGTGCGGCGGAATAACACATCATCAGCCACGGTGCGAGTGAGGGCGAGTGACAGGCGCTGCCGCCAATACGAGGACCACGTGCGGGCAGAGCACAGGGCGGTCTGACCCTCGAGGTCGAGGCGGTCTTCACGGCGCTGGCAGCACTCGCGTGGAAAAACTCCGCGGTCTTGGGGCCCATGGCCCCGAACTCCTCAAGGACAAAGGGGATGACCCGGTGGGGCCCCACATTGCCGTAGGAGGCAAACTTGTCGCGCTCAGCCACAGCGGCAGCAGCGCCGGCATCCACAGCCGCCCGGAGGATGTGGCGACCGGAGAGCGGCCGAGCCACGGAGACATCGATGAGCAGGTGGCAACCCTGCCCATCGTAGTCAAGCACGGTAATGTCGGGGCGGTGGTTGGGTGAGTAGAGGGCGGCCCCATCCGCGTCCTCGCACTTGATGGTGTCCAGAGTGGGGAAAGACCGACCGAACCATGGCACACACCACCCGGAGGAGAGCGGTATGGAGATAGAGGAACCAGTTCTGGTTCTGCTGGCCACCCATGCACGCGATGTAGTGCGTCCCAGTAGTATCGAGAGCAAGCCCGCAACTGCCGCAGGACGCACCCGCCGTGATGAGAGGTTGCGGGGCAAAGAGCTGGTGGCGGAGAGCGATGGCGTAAAGGGCCGGAACCAGCGTGAACAAAGGGCTCATGGGGAGGGCGCGCAGCAATGCGGACCCCACGCTCCCCTCAAGGGAAACGGAGTGAAGCCTATATATATTCCCTATATCAGAATTGGTATTTGTATTTGCACACTGTCCTCCTGACGGTGGTGCTCGCCATGATTCGGTCGGTTTTCCCCCACGCGAACATCCGGTCCGAGGATGCGGATGGCGCTGCCTTCTATTCCCCCAACCACCGGCCTGACATCGTGGTGCTGGACTTTGAGGGGGGTGGCCGGCATCTGCTTATTGACGTTTCGGTGGCGCGGCCCTTGGCTCTTAGCCACGTGGCTGGGGCCTCCCTCACGGCAGGTTACACGGCGGACCGGGCGGAGCGGGCCAAGCTCCTGGCCTACGGCGACGTCGGGCACCATCGTGTGGTGCCCTTTGTCCTGGAGGAGTTTGGTGCCATGGGGCCCCTGACCTCCGCCTTCTTCAAGGAGTGTTGCCGGCCGTCCGGGAGGACCGGCTGGACCTGGAGGGCCAGCGGGCCCCATGGTCGGCGCGGACCTGGACGTCATATTGGCGTCAGCGCTTGTCGGTGGCGCTGACTCGGGCCATGGCTGACATCATGCTCCGCCGTACGCGGGCTGATTTTGCGGTGCAGCAGGGCTATTAGGTTCCTCCCGTTAGGCGTTTCCATTGGTCTTATCGTAGTATAGAGCTTTGACATGGCTCTGTATATAGGTTTATAGCTGGGCGTTTGCTTTGGTTTGAGTGATTTCACTCTGCTGTAAGTAATTATATTTTTAATATATATTCCCTAGACTGGGTTTGCTGGGGTGGCAGGAGGTGCCTGCCAGGGCTTGTGGGGCAACGTGGATGACCGGCCCCCTCCAGTATACCGGTTTCCCCCCTGCGCTCGGCCGGAGCTGAAGGTAGGTCGGCCATAGCTCGCATCGCCGTTGTTGCTGGGCCAGGGTCAAGTCGTCGTCCAGCGTGTAGCGAGTCAGCGAGTCTGAGCCGTTCTTGCGGCATTCGAGGAACGACAGCTTGTCCGCCATGTACTTAAAGGTGAGGAGCACGGGTGCCGGGCCAGCCTTACCCCGCGCGCGGGGGAGGCGGATCGACATGCAGCCGACATCCGCAGCTCACCAGTGAGTTGCATGGGGGCAAGAATGTCGCGCTTAAATGCCGTGAGAAGAGTCGTCGAGCTCTCGTCTTCTGGCTGGTCGAAGTGCTTGACTATGACGTTGTCATGGCTGCGCTTGTCGAGTTCGGCCTCCTCACGAAGGTCGATGTGCTTGTTGCTTGAGCTGCGCCGCGATGGTGGAGGTGGTGGAGGTGGTGTGGTGCTTTGGGTTAAGCAAGTCCGCCCAGGTCTGGGTGGGAGGAGCATCGCTGGCCGGGCCAGCAGATGCCGGCTACTAAGGCATGCAGCGATGTCCTTCACTGCCTGGGCGGTGAGGCCTGCGGTGTCGTGCAAGCACTCAAGGGCAGTGGCGGTGGCTTGGAGGCGCTGGTCGAGGTCGAGAAGCTGGGCCTTGATGTCGGCAGTGGAGGCGGAAATGGCAGTGGAGGTACGTGGAGGCGGCGGTGGTGGAAAGGTGAGGGAGCCTGGAGCTCAGTAGCCAGCGTGCCTCCCATTGCCAGTGTATAATCATACGCAATACGCTATCGTACGCGGCCCAGGTGTATAATACGCTTCATACGGTGTATTACACGCTAATCGTACGCTAACCCCTTAAAAGTCTGTTTTTGCATGGTTTTGATGATCATTCATCAATCTGACCAACCCAACATGTTCTCCAGCATCACAATTAGTTTGGCTTTATATACCACATTATCACATGGCCTTGCCAATTGATGTCGTCACTACCTAGTAGAACAACAAGCGCTGTCCCTAATGAATAGTTACTCAATAAAAGCACAACAAAACGTCAAGTTTATATTCAACTAGGGGTACTGAATAAGACATTTTGCCAGAAATAAGACACATTGCCTACTCATCGTAGGCCGGCCATTACTCATGGTTCTGCATGAAGCAAGGATACAGAAGGCTTTATGGCTGGCATGCAGGCTAACAAAGTGCATGCATTCATGCAACCTGCATGCCCTATTGCTGGCACTTCCGTGAAAACTGATCACATGTGGTAAGGTGGCCACTGACTGGCCGCATTGACCTGCATGGCCTAATAAGGCACTAGTGCATCGTGCTTCACCTCACGAAACAGCTGCAATAACCGTCACCGCATGTCGGGCAAGGGTCCTTTAGTCATCATACGCAAGATGAGCCTTGATCTTGTTCAGGGCACGCAGGTTGTGGCAGACATAGACCATCTTGTTAAGGGTGTCATCAGTCATCCTGTTGCGTCTGAGGGACTTGAGCCACCCAGCCGTGCTGTTCACCCGCTCCACGGCTGAATTGGATACTGGCTGGGCCAGCACCCTGACAGCCACGCGCTGCAACTCAGGAACATTCCCCCCCAGGTAAGCCACCACTGGTGGGGCTCGATCTTGAAACCCCCCGTTGGTCCTCGACTTCAACATCGCACAACTTGGCTTGCCTCTGGGCACCCTCGTCGTCAAAGTCGCCCTGCTTGCCGAGGTACATTTCCAGCTGTTATTTGTCTGCTGCCCATCCTTGAAGACACGCTCTTTGCTAACATATGTCCAAACATCCTCAGAATCAGCCTCTAACTCGTCGGCCCCATCATCATCATGGTCCATCTCCTCACTCTCCGTAGCCATGGCGCCTGTTGATATGCTACGATAGGTGACCACCGCGATCTTGCTGGCAGACCAATTATCTTGGCACATTTTGTCTTCTTGAAAGGTGCCTTCCTGTCCTGCCAATACACGCAGCCATATGCATTTATCTTGGCCAAGTGGCACCTTGCTGCTCACTTGTTTCTACTACTCGGCGCGCCGCAGCCTAGTCTAGAAACTTCCGCTTCACCCGAGCTGTAAACTGATGCCGGAGCCAAAAATACGCAAAAAAATACGCGATACGCAAGAAATACCCTAAAAATACGCCGCGCGTACGAAAGTACCCCGTTTTCGTACGCGCTGCTCGCGTATCGCGTATAATACGCGCGATACGGCGTATAATACGGCGTATGATTATACACTGCCCATTGCTGCCACATCGGCAGCAATCCAGGGGTCACGTGCTGCTGAAAGGCTTCCGTAAGGATGGAACGGAGTGTGGGGGCGGAAATGGATGGAGCCCACATTTCGCCATCGGAGCGCTGGAGAAGGGCCGGAGCAAAGGATGATGTGTTGGAGTTGGGGGCGGGGGCACCCGAACAGAAAGCTGGGTGTGCTGACCCAGGTGCCGTCTGGGTGGATGAGGCGATCGGTGTCGTGGAGATGGAGGCACAGGTCGTAAAGCGAGGCGTAGTCCCCATAGAAGAGGCAATGCATGGCAGTTGCCGGGGACATGTTGGTCCAGTCGTGATCGGCGACGTGGAAAGGTTGGGGCCGAAAGCGCGGTTCTGTTGGGCGCGATTCTGCTGGGCGACTGCGTTTAGGATCAGGCGATGCCGATGGCGGGGCCGCAGGAGCCGAGTGCACTACCAATGCTTGAGTAGTGGCCTCGCTGCCTGGCAGGCCGGGCGGAACTGCAGCCGGAGCTGCAGGCGAATTTGCTTGGCCCATCGCAGCCGCCAGGCTGCGTTGCGTCGTCGAGCGTTTGCTCGTCATTGATACTGCGTTTTTGTTTCGGAAAAATATATCAGCGTTTGCGTCTTAGGAAGACGAAGCGATAGAGATATTCACGGCCGAATTTGGTGCCCAAAGGTGAAAGTTATGAGATCCGCCGTCAGCCATGGCTACCTCGTGGCTCGTGTCAGTCATAACTCTCTGGATGCTCCACATGATGCCACGTGGTATCATACAGCGCATGTGTATTTATACAGTATTTTGCCCTCTTCATACAGTGTATTTTACACGCTGTATAATATACGTATTTTATACATATACCGATTTTGCCATCCCTTGTTGACTCCCACGTCCCGGGAGGCCACGATGAAGGCCTCGAGGGCACTGTCGGAAACACGGGCCGGTGCAGGTAATCCAGACTGCAAGGCAGACGTCGCGGTCCCCAGGGTCGAGGTTGAGGAAATCCGCCAGGTTGGTAATCTGGTTGTCGCAATCGTAAATTTCGCACCCTTTCGCGGCAGCCAGTTTCAGGATGGTAATGGCAGCAGCGAGGCCACTCAGATCAGCCCCAGCAAGGGCACTCAGACTATGGCTGACGGCGGTATGGCTGACGGCGGAGCTCAGATCTTTTGCGTCTGAGCCCCAAATTCGGTCAGACCACTTGCATTCGATGCGCTTTATTCAGACGTACACGCCAGTATAATCGGTTACGGCTGAAACGCAGTATTGCCAAAGTTATCACGTGACAAGGCCACGAGCCACGAGGTAGACATGGCTGACGGCGAAGCTCATAACTTTCACGTTTGAGCACCGAATTTAGCCGTGAATATCACAATCGACGCGTCTTTCTACGACGCACATGCTGATATAATTTTCCGAAACTAAAACGCAATATATGACGAGCAAGCGCCCCTCGACGCAACGCAGCCTGGCAGCTGCGCTCGCAATGAAAATACGTCTGCAGCTCCGGCTGCAGCTTCGCCATCAGGGCCGGAAGGCAGTGGTGACACTAGTCGCGCAGTGACTGGTGCTCGCCTCGAACCCTCCCGGGCTTTCCTCGCCCTCTGCCTCGCCTGACCCAAAGCGCAGTCCCCCAAGCGAACCTGGCTGGTCTGAGCGTGATTTTGACGTTGATCAGCTCTTTGCCGAATTCGACGTCAACAGGCCTGCCTTTTTCGCATTGCCATCAATCAAAATACTGGAGCTCGTGTTTTACGGGTCCCACGCCTCATTGCTGGCCCAGTGTCTGCAATTCCATTCCAGAACCCACCTTTTCCGCAATGGAGCTGACGGCAAGTTTTCCAACAGCGTATCTGACGCCCCTTCTTCGGCCAACATGGCCGGCTGGTCTCGCCCCCGCCTTCAGCTCGCAGCTCTCTTTACCCTCACTAAGCGCTCGTCCGCGGACCTCCTGCAACCCGCCCCCATTACCGAATCCACCTTCCTCCGCCACCTCCACGACGCCCTCTCACAGCACGTGACGCCCCTTGCTGCAGATGTGGCAGCTGTCGGGGCGCACGCTGGCTGCTGAGCTCCCCACCATCCCCACCGCCACCGCCACCCTCCTCGCCTCCACCCCCCCCCCCCCTTCGCCTCCACCGACTCCATCACCGCCCAGCTCCGCGACATCGACCAGCGTCTTAAGGACAATGCCATCGCTATCGAGGTCTTGCAGAACACCGCAGGCCTCACCGCCCAGGCGGTGAAGGACATTGCCGCCAAGCCAGCCCTTGCTGGCCTGGCCGGCGATGCTCCTCCCATCACCACCTGGGCGGACATGCTTAAGCAACATACCACCTCCACCACCTCCGCCGTCGCAGCCCAGCTCCAACGGCAGACGCTTGACCTCCGCGAGGAGGCCGAGCTCGCCAAGCGCAGCCTCAACGCCATACTCAAGAACTTCGACATGGAGGAAGGTGAGAATTCCGAGAAGCTTGCACGTGCGTTTGAGAGCAAAATCCTTGCACGCATGGGCCTTCTTGGTGAGATTCTGAGCTGACCGCCCACCGCCTCCCCCGTGCGCGGGGTAAGGCAGGGGCGCCTCCGCTTCTTCTCATCTTTGAGAGCCCAGCGGACAAGATTTCGTTTCTCAGACGCCGCAAGCGGCTCGAGAACACTCCCTTCACCGTGGACGACGACTTGACCCTGGCGCAGCAACAACGGCGACGGGAGCTATGGCCGACCCGGCTACCTTCAGCTCCGGCAGACCAAGGCGGGCCAGCCGGTGTACTGGAAGGGGGCGGCCATCTACGTCGGCCACAAGCCCTGGCACGCGACCCCCTCGACCACCGCGGCCCCAGCGACTCCAGAAGCCCCAGCCTAGGGGAATACAGCAGCAGTAGTGTAGAATAGTTAGACAGTGGCCTTGTACATGCCCGCCTACTACAGGCACTATACCAGCTGAGGCCTAGCATTTTTAGTCATGTACATGTGTGCCTATGATGAGCCACCCTCCAGATGATGCCTAGCTTTATTTAATTATGCAGTGCCCATACAGGGAGTCACTCTCTGCTGAGAATTAATTAATTAATTAAAATCATAGCTCCGTTGGGAGCATATGTAACACATAGCCCTGAGAAAGGGGCATCTATGGGTTTGTAATACAATCAGGGCTACAACCTGCAGGTGGAGGATGTACAACTGTCACCTGCTCTAGGTGCACAAGGTGCACCTGCACCGCCATGATGGTTCATGCCTCCTTAACAAGCACAGGCACCCAGGGGGGCTTGAGGAGAGGGCCTAGAAGGCCTGCATGACATATGGGGTGGAGGGTATGTGGCTAGGCTATAGCTGGTGTACACATGGCATCTCAGCAGAGAGTAACTCCCTGCATAGGCATCGCATGGCTAAATTCTTAATGCATCATCCATGGGAGGTCCCATTGTAGGCTGGGCGCGGCTAAATACTGAAAGCATCATCCATGGGGGCCATTATGGGCGCACATGCGCGTGGGCCACTTGCAAAGGCTAAGCCTATCTAATCTACACTACTGGTATATTCCCTAGTCTGGGGTGGCAGGAGGGGCCTGCCAGGGCTTGTGGTCAACGTGGATGACCGCCCCCCTCCAGTATACCGGCTTCCCCCCTGCACGCTGCCGGAGCTGAAGGTAGGTCGGCCATAGCTCGCGTCGCCGCTGTTGCTGGGCCAAGGTCAAGTCGTCGTCCAGCGTGAAGCGAGTCTCCGAGAGCTTCTTGCGGCATTTAAGGAACGCCAGCTTGTCCGTCATGTACTTCAAGGTGAGGAGCACGGGTGCCGGGCCAGCCTTCCCCCGCGCGCGGGGGAGGCGGACAGCCGACATGTCCAGCTCACCAGTGAGTAACATGGGGGCAAGAATGGCGCGCTTAACTGCCTCAAGGAGACTCGTGGAGGTCTCACCTGCCGGCTGGTCGAAGTGCTGAGAAGCCATGCCCTAGCTCTTGTATAGCTATGCTGATCTTCCCCACCTATGACGGGCTCCCCTTAGCTGGGTGTTGCCCGAGACTCTGGGTGGTGCAGGTGCCCTAGTGCACCTAGAGCAAGTGTTGTTTACATTCCCACCCTTGCAGGAAGTAGCTTAGAATGTATCATAGGCCATATGCCCCTTCTCTGGGCTATGTGCTACAGATACTCCCAACGGAGTTATGTTCCTAATTAATTAATTAATGGCAGCAGCATGTGGCAGGCGAAACGGATGTTCTTAATACCTGGCTGGCGGCGGCGCTCAGAACTTTTGCGTCTGAGCCCCAAATTCAGTCAGATCACTTGCCCTCGATCGTCTCCTCAAGATGCACTCGCCAGTAAAATGGCTTACGGCTGAAACGCAATATCGAAAAAGTTACGCGCGTGACATGATTCAGGCTATGACGACCCCGAACCTAAACGCGGTCATGGAAAAGGTCGCCAGATAGCTCCCCTAGGGCAGCGTGTGGCTGCCTAGATAGATGTTGTAGTTAGAATGCTGTTAGATAGATGTAGTACGTAGCCAATGTAGATAGATTAGACCGGTAGGACTGTTTGCACCCATCCATCCATCCATCCATCGGGGTTAATGCTCCGTGACTCCCCAACGGGAGCACGAGTCTAATTAATTAATTAATTAATGGAAAAGGAGCTTTCCGGCTCCCAGCCCAACCCACTCGCCATTGTTGTAGCCCAGCCGTCTGGATTACCCGCAAACCCATCGCCACGCGCCTTGCCCGAGCGGGCCGAGCCCAAGCAACCCTGCCACGACCAGAAACGGCCCCACTTTTACCCCGGTAATGATCACTTTTCCTTATACCCAAGGCAAAAGCTGTCCCCGGGACAGGTCGACCAGGTCCTCCGGTACCTGGTTCAAGAACGCAAGATTGTTACGCTTGTCGGAAGGGCTTTCAATTATGATGACGCTACCAAGGTGTCGATTCTCCTCACCAGCACGACAGAGGCGCTCCGGCAAATGACGATCCTGACCAGCTGACCAGCCACTTCCAGCTCCACAATAATCCTCATATTACAATCGCGGCGCCCATGAGCAGGCGCCAGGCAGAGTTTGTTCATCTAAGACACGCAATGGCAGACACGTCACCCACATTGGGCACCTGCTGTGTGCTATACAGCACAATTTATGAAAGCACAAGGACATCATGGCAGTACAGGTCCTGAAATCAGTCTGCCCCTACCTACTTGACCCAGCAAGTTCTCTAACACTAAAGAGTGCGGACTAGTTGTCCTCATGAAACCAGGACAGGCTCTTCCAGTTCTCGGCCACTGAGCATGTTTTTTCCGCAATGGAGCTGACGGCAAGTTTTCCAACAGCGTATCTGACGCCCCTTCTTCGGCCAACATGGCCGGCTGGTCTCGCCCCCGCCTCAGCTCGCAGCTCTCTTTACCCTCACTAACGCTCGCCGCGGACCTCCTGCAACCCGCCCCCATTACCGAATCCACCTTCCTCCGCCACCTCCACGACGCCCTCTCACAGCACGTGACGCCCCTTGCTGCAGATGTGGCAGCTGTCGGGGCCCACGCTGGCTGCTGAGCCCCACCATCCCCACCGCCACCGCCACCCTCCTCGCCTCCACCCCCCCCCCCCTTCGCCTCCACCGACTCCATCACCGCCCAGCTCCGCGACAGCGACCAGCGTCTTAAGGACAATGCCATCGCTATCGAGGTCTTGCAGAACACCGCAGGCCTCACCGCCCAGGCGTGAAGGACATTGCCGCCAAGCCAGCCCTTGCTGGCCTGGCCGGCGATGCCTCCTCCCATCACCACCTGGGCGGACATGCTTAAGCAACATACCACCTCCACCACCTCCGCCGTCGCAGCCCAGCTCCAACGGCAGACGCTTGACCTCCGCGAGGAGGCCGAGCTCGCCAAGCGCAGCCTCAACGCCATACTCAAGAACTTCGACATGGAGGAAGGTGAGAATTCCGAGAAGCTTGCACGTGCGTTTGAGAGCAAAATCCTGCACGCATGGGCCTTCTTGGTGAGATTCTGAGCTGACCGCCCACCGCCTCCCCCGTGCGCGGGGTAAGGCAGGGGCGCCTCCGCTCTTCTCATCTTGAGAGCCCAGCGGACAAGATTTCGTTTCTCAGACGCCGCAAGCGGCTCGAGAACACTCCCTTCACCGTGGACGACGACTGACCCTGGCGCAGCAACAACGGCGACGGGAGCTATGGCCGACCGGCTACCTCAGCTCCGGCAGACCAAGGCGGGCAGCGTGTACTGGAACTGGGCCAGCACCCTGACAGCCACGCGCTGCAACTCAGGAACATTCCCCCCCAGGTAAGCCACCACTGGTGGGGCTCGATCTTGAAACCCCCCGTTGGTCCTCGACTTCAACATCGCACAACTTGGCTTGCCTCTGGGCACCCTCGTCGTCAAAGTCGCCCTGCTTGCCGAGGTACATTTCCAGCTGTTATTTGTCTGCTGCCCATCCTTGAAGACACGCTCTTTGCTAACATATGTCCAAACATCCTCAGAATCAGCCTCTAACTCGTCGGCCCCATCATCATCATGGTCCATCTCCTCACTCTCCGTAGCCATGGCGCCTGTTGATATGCTACGATAGGTGACCACCGCGATCTTGCTGGCAGACCAATTATCTTGGCACATTTTGTCTTCTTGAAAGGTGCCTTCCTGTCCTGCCAATACACGCAGCCATATGCATTTATCTTGGCCAAGTGGCACCTTGCTGCTCACTTGTTTCTACTACTCGGCGCGCCGCAGCCTAGTCTAGAAACTTCCGCTTCACCCGAGCTGTAAACTGATGCCGGAGCCAAAAATACGCAAAAAAATACGCGATACGCAAGAAATACCCTAAAAATACGCCGCGCGTACGAAAGTACCCCGTTTTCGTACGCGCTGCTCGCGTATCGCGTATAATACGCGCGATACGGCGTATAATACGGCGTATGATTATACACTGCCCATTGCTGCCACATCGGCAGCAATCCAGGGGTCACGTGCTGCTGAAAGGCTTCCGTAAGGATGGAACGGAGTGTGGGGGCGGAAATGGATGGAGCCCACATTTCGCCATCGGAGCGCTGGAGAAGGGCCGGAGCAAAGGATGATGTGTTGGAGTTGGGGGCGGGGGCACCCGAACAGAAAGCTGGGTGTGCTGACCCAGGTGCCGTCTGGGTGGATGAGGCGATCGGTGTCGTGGAGATGGAGGCACAGGTCGTAAAGCGAGGCGTAGTCCCCATAGAAGAGGCAATGCATGGCAGTTGCCGGGGACATGTTGGTCCAGTCGTGATCGGCGACGTGGAAAGGTTGGGGCCGAAAGCGCGGTTCTGTTGGGCGCGATTCTGCTGGGCGACTGCGTTTAGGATCAGGCGATGCCGATGGCGGGGCCGCAGGAGCCGAGTGCACTACCAATGCTTGAGTAGTGGCCTCGCTGCCTGGCAGGCCGGGCGGAACTGCAGCCGGAGCTGCAGGCGAATTTGCTTGGCCCATCGCAGCCGCCAGGCTGCGTTGCGTCGTCGAGCGTTTGCTCGTCATTGATACTGCGTTTTTGTTTCGGAAAAATATATCAGCGTTTGCGTCTTAGGAAGACGAAGCGATAGAGATATTCACGGCCGAATTTGGTGCCCAAAGGTGAAAGTTATGAGATCCGCCGTCAGCCATGGCTACCTCGTGGCTCGTGTCAGTCATAACTCTCTGGATGCTCCACATGATGCCACGTGGTATCATACAGCGCATGTGTATTTATACAGTATTTTGCCCTCTTCATACAGTGTATTTTACACGCTGTATAATATACGTATTTTATACATATACCGATTTTGCCATCCCTTGTTGACTCCCACGTCCCGGGAGGCCACGATGAAGGCCTCGAGGGCACTGTCGGAAACACGGGCCGGTGCAGGTAATCCAGACTGCAAGGCAGACGTCGCGGTCCCCAGGGTCGAGGTTGAGGAAATCCGCCAGGTTGGTAATCTGGTTGTCGCAATCGTAAATTTCGCACCCTTTCGCGGCAGCCAGTTTCAGGATGGTAATGGCAGCAGCGAGGCCACTCAGATCAGCCCCAGCAAGGGCACTCAGACTATGGCTGACGGCGGTATGGCTGACGGCGGAGCTCAGATCTTTTGCGTCTGAGCCCCAAATTCGGTCAGACCACTTGCATTCGATGCGCTTTATTCAGACGTACACGCCAGTATAATCGGTTACGGCTGAAACGCAGTATTGCCAAAGTTATCACGTGACAAGGCCACGAGCCACGAGGTAGACATGGCTGACGGCGAAGCTCATAACTTTCACGTTTGAGCACCGAATTTAGCCGTGAATATCACAATCGACGCGTCTTTCTACGACGCACATGCTGATATAATTTTCCGAAACTAAAACGCAATATATGACGAGCAAGCGCCCCTCGACGCAACGCAGCCTGGCAGCTGCGCTCGCAATGAAAATACGTCTGCAGCTCCGGCTGCAGCTTCGCCATCAGGGCCGGAAGGCAGTGGTGACACTAGTCGCGCAGTGACTGGTGCTCGCCTCGAACCCTCCCGGGCTTTCCTCGCCCTCTGCCTCGCCTGACCCAAAGCGCAGTCCCCCAAGCGAACCTGGCTGGTCTGAGCGTGATTTTGACGTTGATCAGCTCTTTGCCGAATTCGACGTCAACAGGCCTGCCTTTTTCGCATTGCCATCAATCAAAATACTGGAGCTCGTGTTTTACGGGTCCCACGCCTCATTGCTGGCCCAGTGTCTGCAATTCCATTCCAGAACCCACCTTTTCCGCAATGGAGCTGACGGCAAGTTTTCCAACAGCGTATCTGACGCCCCTTCTTCGGCCAACATGGCCGGCTGGTCTCGCCCCCGCCTTCAGCTCGCAGCTCTCTTTACCCTCACTAAGCGCTCGTCCGCGGACCTCCTGCAACCCGCCCCCATTACCGAATCCACCTTCCTCCGCCACCTCCACGACGCCCTCTCACAGCACGTGACGCCCCTTGCTGCAGATGTGGCAGCTGTCGGGGCGCACGCTGGCTGCTGAGCTCCCCACCATCCCCACCGCCACCGCCACCCTCCTCGCCTCCACCCCCCCCCCCCCTTCGCCTCCACCGACTCCATCACCGCCCAGCTCCGCGACATCGACCAGCGTCTTAAGGACAATGCCATCGCTATCGAGGTCTTGCAGAACACCGCAGGCCTCACCGCCCAGGCGGTGAAGGACATTGCCGCCAAGCCAGCCCTTGCTGGCCTGGCCGGCGATGCTCCTCCCATCACCACCTGGGCGGACATGCTTAAGCAACATACCACCTCCACCACCTCCGCCGTCGCAGCCCAGCTCCAACGGCAGACGCTTGACCTCCGCGAGGAGGCCGAGCTCGCCAAGCGCAGCCTCAACGCCATACTCAAGAACTTCGACATGGAGGAAGGTGAGAATTCCGAGAAGCTTGCACGTGCGTTTGAGAGCAAAATCCTTGCACGCATGGGCCTTCTTGGTGAGATTCTGAGCTGACCGCCCACCGCCTCCCCCGTGCGCGGGGTAAGGCAGGGGCGCCTCCGCTTCTTCTCATCTTTGAGAGCCCAGCGGACAAGATTTCGTTTCTCAGACGCCGCAAGCGGCTCGAGAACACTCCCTTCACCGTGGACGACGACTTGACCCTGGCGCAGCAACAACGGCGACGGGAGCTATGGCCGACCCGGCTACCTTCAGCTCCGGCAGACCAAGGCGGGCCAGCCGGTGTACTGGAAGGGGGCGGCCATCTACGTCGGCCACAAGCCCTGGCACGCGACCCCCTCGACCACCGCGGCCCCAGCGACTCCAGAAGCCCCAGCCTAGGGGAATACAGCAGCAGTAGTGTAGAATAGTTAGACAGTGGCCTTGTACATGCCCGCCTACTACAGGCACTATACCAGCTGAGGCCTAGCATTTTTAGTCATGTACATGTGTGCCTATGATGAGCCACCCTCCAGATGATGCCTAGCTTTATTTAATTATGCAGTGCCCATACAGGGAGTCACTCTCTGCTGAGAATTAATTAATTAATTAAAATCATAGCTCCGTTGGGAGCATATGTAACACATAGCCCTGAGAAAGGGGCATCTATGGGTTTGTAATACAATCAGGGCTACAACCTGCAGGTGGAGGATGTACAACTGTCACCTGCTCTAGGTGCACAAGGTGCACCTGCACCGCCATGATGGTTCATGCCTCCTTAACAAGCACAGGCACCCAGGGGGGCTTGAGGAGAGGGCCTAGAAGGCCTGCATGACATATGGGGTGGAGGGTATGTGGCTAGGCTATAGCTGGTGTACACATGGCATCTCAGCAGAGAGTAACTCCCTGCATAGGCATCGCATGGCTAAATTCTTAATGCATCATCCATGGGAGGTCCCATTGTAGGCTGGGCGCGGCTAAATACTGAAAGCATCATCCATGGGGGCCATTATGGGCGCACATGCGCGTGGGCCACTTGCAAAGGCTAAGCCTATCTAATCTACACTACTGGTATATTCCCTAGTCTGGGGTGGCAGGAGGGGCCTGCCAGGGCTTGTGGTCAACGTGGATGACCGCCCCCCTCCAGTATACCGGCTTCCCCCCTGCACGCTGCCGGAGCTGAAGGTAGGTCGGCCATAGCTCGCGTCGCCGCTGTTGCTGGGCCAAGGTCAAGTCGTCGTCCAGCGTGAAGCGAGTCTCCGAGAGCTTCTTGCGGCATTTAAGGAACGCCAGCTTGTCCGTCATGTACTTCAAGGTGAGGAGCACGGGTGCCGGGCCAGCCTTCCCCCGCGCGCGGGGGAGGCGGACAGCCGACATGTCCAGCTCACCAGTGAGTAACATGGGGGCAAGAATGGCGCGCTTAACTGCCTCAAGGAGACTCGTGGAGGTCTCACCTGCCGGCTGGTCGAAGTGCTGAGAAGCCATGCCCTAGCTCTTGTATAGCTATGCTGATCTTCCCCACCTATGACGGGCTCCCCTTAGCTGGGTGTTGCCCGAGACTCTGGGTGGTGCAGGTGCCCTAGTGCACCTAGAGCAAGTGTTGTTTACATTCCCACCCTTGCAGGAAGTAGCTTAGAATGTATCATAGGCCATATGCCCCTTCTCTGGGCTATGTGCTACAGATACTCCCAACGGAGTTATGTTCCTAATTAATTAATTAATGGCAGCAGCATGTGGCAGGCGAAACGGATGTTCTTAATACCTGGCTGGCGGCGGCGCTCAGAACTTTTGCGTCTGAGCCCCAAATTCAGTCAGATCACTTGCCCTCGATCGTCTCCTCAAGATGCACTCGCCAGTAAAATGGCTTACGGCTGAAACGCAATATCGAAAAAGTTACGCGCGTGACATGATTCAGGCTATGACGACCCCGAACCTAAACGCGGTCATGGAAAAGGTCGCCAGATAGCTCCCCTAGGGCAGCGTGTGGCTGCCTAGATAGATGTTGTAGTTAGAATGCTGTTAGATAGATGTAGTACGTAGCCAATGTAGATAGATTAGACCGGTAGGACTGTTTGCACCCATCCATCCATCCATCCATCGGGGTTAATGCTCCGTGACTCCCCAACGGGAGCACGAGTCTAATTAATTAATTAATTAATGGAAAAGGAGCTTTCCGGCTCCCAGCCCAACCCACTCGCCATTGTTGTAGCCCAGCCGTCTGGATTACCCGCAAACCCATCGCCACGCGCCTTGCCCGAGCGGGCCGAGCCCAAGCAACCCTGCCACGACCAGAAACGGCCCCACTTTTACCCCGGTAATGATCACTTTTCCTTATACCCAAGGCAAAAGCTGTCCCCGGGACAGGTCGACCAGGTCCTCCGGTACCTGGTTCAAGAACGCAAGATTGTTACGCTTGTCGGAAGGGCTTTCAATTATGATGACGCTACCAAGGTGTCGATTCTCCTCACCAGCACGACAGAGGCGCTCCGGCAAATGACGATCCTGACCAGCTGACCAGCCACTTCCAGCTCCACAATAATCCTCATATTACAATCGCGGCGCCCATGAGCAGGCGCCAGGCAGAGTTTGTTCATCTAAGACACGCAATGGCAGACACGTCACCCACATTGGGCACCTGCTGTGTGCTATACAGCACAATTTATGAAAGCACAAGGACATCATGGCAGTACAGGTCCTGAAATCAGTCTGCCCCTACCTACTTGACCCAGCAAGTTCTCTAACACTAAAGAGTGCGGACTAGTTGTCCTCATGAAACCAGGACAGGCTCTTCCAGTTCTCGGCCACTGAGCATGTTTATACCACCCATCCACCATGGCCCATCCCTGGTGCCTGCGCATACCCGGTGTCAGCGTGCGCATGCGCATGCCCATGCCCATGCCCATGCCCATGCCCGTGCCCGTGCCCATGCCCGTGCCCATGGTCATGCCCGTGCCCATGCCCATGGTCATGGCTGCATCCTTGGTGCCCATGACCATGACCGTGCGCGTGGCCGTGGTCATGCCCATGCCCGCCCCCACCCCCGGCCGCCATATCAGCAAACGCCCTGCGCACATGCTCCGGCATGTCCTCCTCGCGCGAGACAGGTGGCGTGCGCGCCAGCCGCGCCACGAGCGACGCCACGTCATCGGCCAGCTCCTGCGGGGCGTCCTCGGGCGACCAGGGCGCGACCCCGTGGCTGAACATGCGCGTCTCGTCGCCCGCGAACGCCTCGAGGAACCGGATCTGACGCTGCCACTCCTCACGGCTCCCGTGGTGCGCCTGCGACCAGACCGCCTGCTTGGGCACGGACTGCGCGACGGTCGCCAGCACACGCCGCAGGTGTGCCCCGTAGCCCTCGGTTGCGTTCAGGTGGGCCGCCGCCGCCGCCACCAGCGCGGGGAGATCAGCCCCCTGGCCCCGCCGCTGTAAGTATAAGTGCGCGGCGACGTCGTCGGTGGCAATGCGTGACGAGCAGCAGCGGCGCAGGACCAGCGAGGCCAGCAGGGGCGCCCGCACGAGCCGCTGGGCAATCGCGCGCACGACGGGCGAGGGTGACGCAAATGCCCACGCAGGGAACGCCGAGGGGAATGGGTACGCGACCGAGGCGTCCACGAAGGTGAGGCTGCGCACGGCGGGCACGGGGGGGGGGTTCCCGAGGGGGCGGATGCAAGTGCGAGGCGTGTGTACTCGAGGCCGACGAGACCTGCGAGTGGGCGCGGTGGGACAAGGCAGCGGGTCAAGGCAATTAATGGGGACGCGGCAGCGGGTCAAGGCCATGAGGACACGGCCGTGGGACAAGGGGGCGGGAGAAGGTGAGAATCATTGAATAGTGAGACGTGGCACGAGCAGCACCGCGTGGGGGTCTATCCGCGTTTGTTCACTGGCATCAAAGGATCACTTCCTGCGATCCCGTGTGACTTTCGCAACAGAGACATGCGTTTCGTGGATAGCTCCCTGCAACAGCGGGATTTCAACAGGCACCACCTGGTCTGACCTGGGCTCTCTGTCTGAATGATGATGACGGTAATGTTAGAAAGAGCACCACCGCAATACAATAATGTGACTAGACAAACACTCAGATGAGGCATACCATAAAAAGCAAACCCTGACATGACTAAGGCTTCTCTCACGCTTGGGTCCAGAAACAACTTTTTTCAGGGGTTCGACCTGTGTCCCGAGGTTACACTCTCACGCTTGGCGAAAATTCACCCTAATTCAGCTCCATCCTCTCACGTTTGGCCGAAGTACGCCCCTAATTAGAAACTGGATCGCCGCGGCGCCCTGCTGTTTGGCTGGGCAGCACCAAGTTCCGCTTGACCCGGGCTCCGGGCTTGGGACAAGGACGACAGTGGTAAATAGGACTGCTCTGAACGTGTACTGAACAAAAGTCGTGCGTCCTGCGGAACGTAACGTACCTAGTACGTAGTTGTGAGTCCCATGTAGGAATTATATGCTCAGCTGCACACGTCTTTCCCACGCGCGCTGTAACTTTACGACAACAAAACTAGCTACCTCAGGAACTGGACGCGAAAAAGGAAAGTGGTCACCCGGAATATGCTAGGAAATGGTGCTTTTCCCAAGCACCCAAAAAACCTGGGACAAGTTGGGACAAATCCTAAAAAACATTAGGCTCTGGGCCCTGAAGCGTAAGAGAGGCCTAATTTAAAATCGAATTCTATTTGTCTAGTCACAAATGCTATAGTCGTAAGAAGCGAAAACAGAACTTTTAAAGATGGCCCAACCGGCTCCACCCTTATTTATTTGCCATTACTCCCATGCTGGTGCACCACAGGTCCACCCCAAGCCCTCCTGCGTGCAGCTTCCTTTTCCAGTCGTCGTCGCGACCAGTGCCCAACATATCCCACAGCAGCACAGAAGAAACCACAAAACCTACCAAGTATTGTAAGGAAACTTGAGCGGTTTTGTTAACAAGCCGAACCTGGGTGGATGCGTGTGTTCAGACACGTGAGCTGAGAGCCGCCCTGTCCAAGGGATTAGCAGAGAGGTTCTACAGCAGAAGGACCTGGGTGCGGCACAAGAGCTGCAACATGTATGGTCGCTGCGTGCGCATGCGCATACGTAAGGATCTGTGTGCGTGTATGATGCCTGTGTTTGCCCACCTGCCGTGTCATGGAGCACCAGGTGCACCGGTGGGAGACCCAGCACAGTCACGGCGCGGCGCAGGCACTCAGCCAGGTATGCGGGGGAATAATCAACGCCAGTGAGGGAACCCTGGGAGGACACGACGGGCTTATCTGACAGGCCGGAGCCGGGAAGATCCAGGGATATGGCGCGGAGCCTTTTGGCTGCGAGGAGGGGCATCACCTTTCGGAAAATGAAGGAGCTGGTGAAAATGCCATGCACGCAGAGCACGTGTTCTCCATCCTCGGGGCCCTCGGCACGCACAAAAAGCTTCACGTCGTTTCCGTAGGGATCGGCAATTTTTACATGCGTCCCCCGACTCGAGTGGTGCACCACGGCTATGGGCATGCTCTGAAGCACAGAGGTTTCATTCGTAAACAGCATAGCCGTGACTACCGCGCCAATGCCCACTAAGAGAACGGTGAAAGCCCAGAACAAGATGGGGGGTCCATTATCGCTCTTGGCTTTGCTCTTGGCTTCGGTGGCTGACACGGACGGCCCTTTGGTTGTTGCAGTCGATGCAACGTTTGTCTCGGAAGAGTTTGCGTGTGTCTGCTTGGTATCCTTCGCAACATCCGTAGTTTTATTGGCCGATGGCGGCGCCTTCGTATCTTTTTTCGTTACCGTTGCTTCTTTCGTGCCCTTGAGCTTACTATTCAAGGCGGACTTTTTTCCGCCAGCCGAACCACTGTCCGCTTCTTGTTTCGGCATTGCGAGAAGACACTCCAATACTGCTACGAGGAGTAAAATCTTGCGTATACGCTGCTTTTTACCAAAAAAGCATTCAAAAGAATTTTTTTTCAACTTTCAGTTGCCCCTCAGTCAGTGCAATCCCACGGCCTCACGATTCGCATGCTGATCTCCGTTTTGTCTTCACGGGCACTGGGCAAGGCAGTCACGGGGCCCTTCGAAGATGCTGACCTCATAGCAGAACTCGTACGAGGCTATGAAGTCTGGCTATGAAGTCACACGAAGTCACAAGACTGTCACAGTCACAGTCAGTTGTTGTTGTTGTTGTTGCCCACGCCGCACATGGGCAGCAGAGATTTGGATAGGCCGAGGGCCGGGACACTGAACAGCATACCATCAAAAACATACAAGAACCAAAGATACCTGTTGTGTATTTTTTGCATGTACGGTTGCATCATTAGATACGCCCGCGTTGGTACAACAGCGTGGTGGATCTTACATAGCAGATAATGCTCCGCCAAGTAGGCGGGAGCATGATTGTTGTTGTTACCTCCACCATCCG